>QNGE01000783.1:0-43827 GCA_008508345.1 Paragonimus westermani | reverse complement strand
AAACTCACACCTTCGACGTGACAATCCACCACAGTATTTGTTGGCACTGTGCGCTTAACTAATCGAGTGTACAGCCTCCTGGAAGAATATGTTTTTATGCGTTCTTCTGACCTTGATCACAGAAATACATGTAAATACACCAGTTCGAAGAAGTCCAAACAAGAGGAAGAAAATGCCCGTCGACGGTAGCAATCGGTGACCTCAACGGCTCAGATATGGTTCAAATACAACCTAATTCAGTGCACTGATAAGAAATGAAAACTACCGACAGAGGCACCTGAACATCTTTAACGTTAGTCCTAGATCAGCGTAGTACATGGGCTGAAAACCAAAGTGTATGTTACGTCAAAAACACTGAATAAATTGAGGAGCACTCGTAAAATTCACACCTGGATTTTTACACATAGACTTCTTAAAGCTCAGACTGACACCTACTAAACTTGGCTGTGTTAGCAGAGGCTTTGGATTGCACACAAGAAAACTATAGTTTTGTAAGCACTAAAAGATGGACAACACCCACACTGTAATGACATGAAGTGAGTGACGTGTTAGCTACTACAGTATATTTTCACACGTATCATGTATTTTGTGTGATGATTACGCTAACGAAGAGAATGAGAAAAGTATTCATACGTTACATTTATCTTCTCGTGGTTTTGAGAGTTTTGGTTAATGAAACTCAATTTTCAATGAATTTCAAGGAGGTACTTCACAAAAGCAAAATATATGCAACACGGCAAAATAACAAACTGGCTAGCGGAAAGTTTTCCGACTTTGTGGTTGCTAACGTTTACATACTGATCATTCTCAATTGTGGTTCCACTTTGATATAAGCAAGATAGTGTCTCGTTTAAACAAATTAAGTTTGTGCCCAGGAGACAGGGTGACGCGGCAAGAAACCACCAGCCTCGGCAACAATCAACACTCTAGAACTCATCGGGTTCAGTTAATCCATAGACACCCGTAGACGTACTAAAATATGGCTGCCCTCCAACATGATTGTCTAATATCTCCCAATTTGGTACAAATCGCATTTGAAACATTTTGCTTACATAACTGTTTATTTGCTCAGAGTGATCTTCACGGTGACTCTCGATCAGTGCCTGATATCCAGCACCAAATAAAAAACACGTATGTACTACTGTTGTGTAACCAGCACTACAGCCAATCCTTTCAAAAGATAGACTTTGATGAGTAATTTACAAGCATTATACTACGTGAGCCGACATACTGCTATGTTGTAAATAACGGATGAGTAGGTACCCTAACTATCAAGAGATTTGGACAATATTAAATCTGACTTGAATACGGCAAATGAATTTGTCGGCCACTGAACTAACGCGACATGTATGAGATAATTGAATACATTATAATTCGTAAGCAGAACAAGGAGTAATCTTGCTCTTACCTCGATTTCACGAAAGTGATCCATTTCGTTCGGTGTAAGCTCATTAAACACGGAGTTGATAGTCAACCATCTTTTTTCAGGTTCCGCTGAAGACGTAGATTCTGGTTCAATCAAACAAACCGACTGAATCTCGCCTGTCATACTTTCAGGGGGCGTATTTAATGGGCTAAGTTCTGTTTTACATTCGACTTCCTTCGCACAATTTACCTCGATGCACCCATGAACGTTTATTGCAATAGTGAACTGTACCGTATGAAACTCGCTGTTCTCGAGCTGTGGTAACGTGATTGTTCCTAACCACAGATCTTCGTTATCCGATTCCTTGTGTGGAAGTGTGTGCTGCAATTTCATAGTGACACTGCCACGATAGGTGACTTGGATCACGTTGACTGAAGGAATGTTGTGCCATTTAGTAGTAAGTGTGATGTATTTATTTTCAGGCCAGCAAACACGTATTGGATGTGGATAAATTTCTTGAGCGTGAAACGAAAAAACGGGTTCAGCCGAAGATTGCAACGATGCCTGGTGAATGAGAAAGGTAAAAATGTGCATTCAAAACTATCCGCCTTTAGCGTCAAATAAATTCGTGAATGATATAAAGTCTCCAAAATACACAATTGATACCATTATCAGTTGACGTGTTACACCCGTGGTATTGAGTGACACATTACATTACTCGTCACGCCTCAAATATGGTGACCTACTGATACTGTTTAAGAGAAGAGGCACATTTGATGGTTTCCAAGGAATCATTTTTACACATAATTTGGTGGAAAGATGATATTCGTGCAGTTCTGGTCACTGCTTTAGAACCTATGTAATCATTTCTGTCGCCAATTCTCGGTAGAAAATATCAGATTTGGGTTTCGTTGTTGGAAACTATTCACAGGCTACTACTGCTGAGAGTTCAAACGGGAAATTTCAATGACGTATATTGCAAGATTAGTAGCTCAGTGATCAGCACTACCACTTCAAAAGGACGCAGACTGCAGACGAAATCCCGGCCGTGGGAATGATACACATCACCAACTGGCTCTGACAAGAGCCAAGTTTAAATCCGGTACTTCCGTTCGGAGAAAGTTGTATGAAATATCTTTTTGACTGGAAACTTCTAGAAAATGTAAGGGTGCTCATATTACATCACCCAAGTTTCTCGTACAACTTTTTACTGAACACGTTAACATTCTGTCCATCTCTTTTGCCTGTCAAAGCTTTATCACAGAGTTTTGTTTTACGTACAAAAAACTTCACGATTTCCAGCTCGACTTAGTTTTTGTTGTGCTCATAGCGTACTGCTCAAATGGCAAAACCGACTGAAGTGCCACACGCGCATACCAATCAATGTCACATAAACATATCAATACAACTTCACCCAGTCCCCCTCGTGGGACCTTTAATTTTTTGAACGAAAAATTTTGTTACTCACACAGATCTTACTGATTTGTACCCAAGCACATCTAGAATAAAAAATGATCTCATCGACGAGCTGTTACCAACGAAGTGATTGGTTATGAATGTTCACTTGAGAGAGACAAGAGGATGCGTTGAATTTTTTAAACGTAGCACGTCACCTGCAACTTGCGTCCGCCGTTCGTCTTAGATTCAGTGGAGCCCGTAGATCAATACACATTTCAGCGTTGCTAGCAAGTACCATTTATGCAACCATGGAGTGTAGAACAAAAAAGCATATAGATCACTTAAACAGGCTATCCTTGTTCATTTTCCGTTATCACCCTTTGCGCCTGTACGGAGAGTAAGCTTTCCAGCTAATCTGAAGCAAACGACAAACAGTATCGAAAACAAACCAAAGATGTGGTGTTTCAAAATCAAACATTTAAATTGTGATTGTTGTTAGGGTACACCAACCACACAAAGAGAATAGATGGAAATAACCATGAAGTTCAATAAATACACTATGAGATAATTAACTAATAAACGCAATATGTTTCTGTAACCATATATTTTGTCTACTGAATGTAGGAAAAATTCACAACGCTGACATTCTGACAATGGAAACGATGCTTCCAAACAATAACTTCACAAACAACATATTTTCGCAACAAGTAACAGTATATCGCATCGAAGCTTCACAGGTACATTTTGTACAACTGAAGAGACATTTCAAATGGTTGCTGCCAGAAGAACGCTGCATTTTACCACACATAATCTCTGCGAGCCCAATAACCTGTCAGCACTTTCACGAGTGGCAACCACCTCTGAGTTTTCGAGGACTCGCAAATAAAAAACCATTCAGGACACTGAAAGTTAAAATCGACCTACATCTATGTTTTAAGATGGACGGTCTCGGCAATATGCTCAACAGAAAACTAGGTTGTACAGCACGAGACATTCAGTACGCAGTCGTCCCCGTGGTCATTCATGGTGACCGGTCTAATTCCAGCGTCTCCGTTTTAAAAGATACTGATCAGGCCTCTGTGAACTCAAATCGTGTGTACTAGCATTAGGTTATTCGCCCCAAAATATTGGAGGGATAACTGGGTTGAAGAGTATTTTCGAAAACGGGCTGAACACAGCTCAATTGAGAATTATGCCACATTTACGCCGAACTGCCAGACAGACTCATTGATTTGGTAGCGCGTTATGAATATGTAACATCGAGCCGACAATACCGAAAAGGTTCAGAATGTGTGCGTGAATACTAAGATTATTTTTCATAAATTTCGTGAATGCTCCTCTTGGGCTATAATAATGCGTAAAGTTCTGTAGGTAAAACGACTTCTGTTAGTCATACCTGATTGGACTGACGTGTTGATGTGTGATTAAATTTTGTGAATTCCCCGCGTCTTCGAGCGTATTCACCAAACCTTTTTTGAACAGGTAAGTCATGGTACATAAACAATGCTATCCGCAGTAGGCACTTGTAGAGACGTATCGGAGCAGAAACTTTACTCATTACCCGTAACGGTCTAAGTAGTCGTAGTCTCAGTCCAGAGTTTCTCGCTTCTGCAGACTGTACAATGCAGATTTTAATGGTCTCCGTATTCATAAACACAAACGATACATTATTCTTCAAAAAAACCGCTACAGGTCAGCTAATTGAAAATAGGTTTAGTAGAGCCATAAAACGGTGATAGCATAAAAAATGCTTTCCTAACCGCTGAAATTTATGTTTACCCCTTCAGGAACAGCCTTACATGTTTATTAAACTGGGTCACAAAATTGCAAACAGTATTGTCCATGAGGTGTGACAACTCCATATTAAACAATTAAACCTCGTCTTTTCACATAATCGAATGTATAGCCGAGGTTAACCAAAAATGTATTGCCTATGAATGGCATCCACCGTAAGATAAACTGAGCAATGTCGTCGAATTTTGAACAACAGACAATTGTTGGAAAACGTTAGGATCATCATGAGTATGCGTTAAATCTGACGGACGAAACCAAGCTTCATACCTAGCGAAGTAGTTAATCTAGTCGTTGCACACAGCCGATCTTCCTTGACACTTCAGAACAAATGAAACGTATTCCAAAGCTCTTTAATTATATGCCAAAACTCCACAAAGTATGTTAAGTAGAGTTTGTCACGATGCTAAAAGCACTCTGTCATTTACAGCCATATGTCACACCGCTCTCTTCTCTCTTTTAATCCCCTCAATCTCGTCCACTCCTTAGTTTTACTTTCTTCAGTGGCTATCATCCATTCCTCTGTTGTGCCTCGTTCCGAGTGAAAAAATATTGGCGATCATTAAAAGCAACCATACACTTAACGGCACTGAAGCGTTATCCTCCCTTATTAGCTTAGTCTGTTTGGGCCACATGATTTACATCTTAGACCATCGGTGGATTCATAATATCCTGTTGACCACGAATCGTTGTATAAACTGACAGAAATCTACCCAAAGATTACTGAGCGTTATTTGTGTGGTATTTGTGACTTTTACTATATTTATCACTTACTCACTAACAGACGACTACGAGCAATTTTCAAAACAGACTCACGGTTATTTAGTTCACGGCAGATCCTCCAATGATGGCTATTTCATATCAGGGCTGGTCCATACTATTACAATCTATTCAGATATTTGAACCTGAACGTCTGGCAATTCTCGTGTTTCATTGGAAGTTACACTAAAAGTTAAATACGCTGGCCAACAAAGAAATTCAGCTTCATGAAAATAGATTCTCAGTTTGATAACAGAAAATCGCACACATACCTGCAGAGCACATCCCCGGCTGACACACTTGTCTACCATTGAAGTTCCAGAATTTTGTTTGAAGACTTCATCTGCGATAGCTTTTAACATCGGATGTCTACACAGGCTTGAAGTCAACTCCACGTGATCAACTTTTAATTCCGGGTTCAACTGAGCAAAACAGTTTTCCAGCAGACTTCGGAAACGCTTGAGTAGATCCTGGCAATACGTCTGAATACCGTACAGGTGATTCGCTTCGTTAAGTAAGTGGTTTACTTCAAACTTGTCCCTTTCAATTATAAAATTAAGTATTTTTCCTCCCTGTAGACGACAATCTACACGCATTTTTCCTCTTTGGTGTTTAGCAACTTCACATTTCTGTAGAATCCTCTTGCCTTCTTTAGATGGTTCAGTCAACTAACAGAAGGCCGAGTCGAATAGCTACCGTAAAGAGATTTGCCCACCTTTTTTCTTGCCTCATATGGGAAACTGTCAATGACCTGTTGGAAAATTATGCGATCAAAATCCCGGCCGCCAACTCGTCGGTCATAATCGAATGCGATAACACTTGATTGGGTTTTCTGGAATTGACAAACAGCCACTTGCGTCCCAACGTAACCAACGTCCACAAATGCTATAATTTTCGGCACACTGTCAGTTGACAGGGCAGTTCTGGCTTTGTAAGCGTAATATGTGGCAACTATCAAGGTTGAATGGGGCAATCGTATAGTTACTAGCTGTAATCTCATCTACCAACTTCGTACATTCCAAGCCAGATATCTTAGCCGCATTCAGAACCACGCGGCGCTCCGTATCGGTGAAGTAGCTTGGAACACTTAGCGTTACTTTGTTCAGAGTGTTCTTCATGACTTTGTACCAAATCTCTTGTAATTTTGTTAATTCCATTGCCAGAAGTTGCTCAAACGTAAGTCTCCACTCCTGGTTGATATGGCTGATCTAAAGAATGTAATAAAATCATTAGAGTAAACTGGGAAATAACAAGCTCAAACCAAGAACAGTGGACGTCCATTCGCCGTGGTTGTGTTATCAATGTTTGGGCGCAAAGGCAGTAAAACCCCGGACAATTCCGAAGGATGTGAAGAATTCATACCAATCAGCTGATACCAATGTTCGAACGACGTTTCCGTTGCATCCCCGACATCCATACCAACAAGACGTAAGTTTCTTTGAAAATCCAGTCTTGTCGACATTCTGTTAAGATCCAAGGTGATTAAAATTCATGCTAGACTTACGTCTCTCCTAAGTCGTTGACGCCTGACTGTGAAACATACGCCACTAGACACTCGACGTTCCCAATTTTTAGTCCAACAGCTGGATTGAGCATGGCAATGGCTGAAAAAAAGCGGACGCAATGTACACTTGGTTAAGGTCGTTTAACACGAAGGAGATGGAAGACAACCTTCAGGTAGTTTATCTTGTGTAAAAATGATTAACTTTCATGTACCGAAAGATTTCAAGAGCCTTTTAAAATCCTCTGTTTCGGAGACCTACCAATTTTTAAGTTAGTGATAAAGTGGCATTTCTAATCACTTTCCTCATAGTTTACCTTTCTTGCGCAACGCAACTTAACTTTATGCTTTCTCCCTTCATGTAGTGGATGACGCAATTTTAAGTGCACAGTAACTATTTCACACAAGCTTCAAAGTGATGATTTAACTTGTTTCATTAGAAAGCAGATAAGAGTTGGCTGCCTTACAATTTTTGAGTCCAGAAAATAAATGAAATGGGTCCAAATCATCTGAATGAGAAATGGCGGAATGCAAAGCATGAAATTGTAATAGCTTCCAAACATCAGGGCGTAGGTCGTCAGAATAATAATGCAGACGCAAAGATTGCAAAATGTGTGAGAACAAAAACGAAAAGGGGAAAAACATTCTGAGAACAAACAGCTTTGAACACACGAGGTCAGTCGGGCGTCCGTCAAATCTACAGCAGGCTGAAGGATATTTTTCAATTGATTCTGGATAACTTTGAAGAAGTCCTTGTGAATTTTTTTCCTGTGCCCAATGTGGATTAAATGTTTCCAAGTGAATAATGCTGGGTTTCGTCTGTCATGGGCGATACGCACGTTTGACGTTTAGAACTGTTCCTAAAATTTCGCAGCATACTTGTTGGTTGGCTAGTTGCATATTCTCTCTTTCTATGAAGCCCGTGTCTCACCTACAAATATATTTATGTACCCAAGGGGTGCGAAGGAGAGACTTTATTTTCGTAACGTAGTAGCAGTTTTCTAATGTCTTGTAGTACATATAAACTTTCGGCTTTTCAGGTTTTCGACTTGCCTGCCATTAAACGTTTTTGGCACCGATACCACATAAGTTGTCTGGGCACCGTCATCAGCTGCAATCCCAACTGACTATTGGTGATGCAATTTCAATAAATTGTGATGTATCGACCGCATTACGTTGTACTTGACCACTTGCTTGGTTGAATGGATAATCTGTCTTCTACGCATGGATACTGAGTTCTGTGGAAACAGGTGAATTCTTTGAGAAATCCGTTAGATTCCTTAGTGGATCCTATGCTCAAATTGGGTTTGGCTTATAGCGGAGTTCAAGTGTGGAATCTCTGACCTCCCGGCATGCCTTGCGGACACAGCTGATAGAGCGATTGCGGCGATTTGGTATGTCACTTTTGTCACAGATTCTAATCTAGCCGAAGTCCAGAGTTTCCGCACTTGTGTTTCATCTAAATAAAGAAATGCCATACTACGTATGAGTAATAGAATATTTTTCCATTTACTTATGGCAGTAATATTAAACTTGTTTATTCTGTCCTATCAACGCGGGCTCTCGGTGCATAACTCTCCTTATCTTGTCTCTTCATGTACCGTAAAGCAAGCAACAGGAGTTTGTGCGGCTAAAATCTATCGAGAGCCTCTCGTGTAAACCAGCGCGTGTTTCCAAACAATTATCTGTGAACACGTCAACAAAATTCAACCGATTCACACGCTACAAACATTAAATGAGCACGGTAGAGTCTAGTTCTATGATCAGACTTTTCGCAGACTGTACATGTCTATGCAGTTATAAAGGATTTGGCGCCCGCAGTAAAGCAGCCTGCTACAAATAGTAAGAATTGTAGACAATTTTTCAACTTTTGCAATGTAAAACCTCAAACTTGTGACAATGGAATATATTTTCTGGAAGTCATTACCGTGATTGCACATTATGGAACTCTAACCGTTTGTTGGAACTTTAATCACCAGTTACTGATACAGCACAATAAAGCAGCCTTTTCAGGAGAAAAACCTCTCAGGCAGCATCTTCATCGGGCAGAATGGTCACCCTGAGTTTACCTCAGATTTTGGGAATTCTCTCTGGGTAATCACAATTCTTTGTTTGTCTTGTTCTTCCAGTCCAACATTGTTAAAATATTCCTGATTAGATCTTGCCACAGGTGAGTGACGTGACCTCGTCGAACTGAAACTTACCATGGGTTGTCTCCAGACTACTTTTAAGAAAAAAACCGTTTTAATGCATCGAAAATGTTTTAGTAAAAACCATCATAATTTGAAAGGTTCACTTGACGTAAGAATGAAAGCTGCTTCTTCTTTCTCAACATACGTGTGGATTGCCGTGGCTAAGGCTCTACTACAAGCTATCTGAGGGAAACCCGAGTGACTCAGTCATCATTTGAAATTCAATGGGTCCCATCAGCCTAGCACAACCGCATACTGTGGAGATACTATTCAAAAAACAAGACGTCTGTATATAAGAAAGTCTCAGAATAAAGCACAAGTATGATCTCCTGTACAGACAACAGACGTCATCCGAATAGGTGGTTACTGTGAGGAAAATAACTAATATGGAGCTGTCTTTTTGGGACGTTCATGGTGAACACAAAAATAAACAGATCAATAAGTACCATCAAATCAGCAGTAGGCGGATGGATTCAGTGCAGTAAACCATGTCCAGAAACGGATAGTGCTTTAACCAAAAGAGGTCAGTCTATCAGTCGTTGTGTCAATCAGTGCATATATGGCTACAAATGTCACTTGGGCAGAGCCGAAGTACACGAATTCCAGGTTAGAAGAACGCTGATCTGAATGTGTACGGAAATCCTAAGAATCACAATGTTTCTGAAACGTACAAAAATTCACTGTCTACTATCACTGGGAGATTCTCGGTCCAGTCACGATATCAATGCGGTTTGTGCGAGTTTTGAGATCATCGCAACAGCTACAATCCAGCTAAATAAAAAGTAACCGATGCCTCAGATGCTCAACTGGTATTCTGTATCATTAACGTAGTCCTCCAGCATCCCAAATACGTACTCATCTGCTGATATTTCCCCACCTAGGTAGCTGAAATTCTACCTAAGTTCAATCTGCCGAGAATTCACAAGACATTCACACAACTAACAACTTTTCCAGACCTTATTTAAAGTTGAGTTTTCAGCTTTGTTCACTGAGCTGTAGGTCACCGGAGTCGTCTCAAACGACTGAGGTAGATAATTTAACTTTCCCCTTCAAAAAAAGTCTCACAAACTAGGTATGCACACCGCTAAATAATAAGCACTATTTTTCTCGAATCCACCCACGGTGATCGAACTGTTGTAATTTCAAGACCAAATAGGAAGCTGAGGCAGCAGAAAGACACGCCGATTAATCTGGATTTTGCCCAAGCCGTGAATGCATCGATCGAAATCTTCACACTCCTCCGAATGCTCAAACTCCGCCATTTGTAGTGAAGACACACATATACTAGAGGTTTTTTTGATTCAGCCGAGACAGCTGCATTTAATGACTGTCGTTCAAGAAATGATGTGTTAGAAAAAAAGTTAACACCATGAAAACAGGTTAGCGCCTCTCCTCTGATCGGGTAAAGGTTTGTAGCATCTCATCACGAATCTTCAGTGTCACAAGTATTGTAGAACAGAGCTTCAAGCTTTCGTTTCCCAAGTCGAGTAGACGAGATTCTAGACTGCGGTCTGACGGACCGCAAACCTTATTAGATGAAGATGCTTGCAGATACTGAGACATGAGATAGAGAAAATGTAGACGACAGTGTTCTCACGCGGAGCCAGAACATTTGAAGAAGATTAATTGCTTCAGTTCGCCAGTTTGATATCATCGTAATATTCTCTAAGGTCAACATGTTTTGTGGAAACTGGGAAGACGCAATGCCTGCTCTCGCTCTTGATGGTAAGTCGTTGAAAGTACTCGAGAGTTTTGTGCACCATGAGAAATGTCGGACTGTCTGATGACTTCGTCCATCGTATAGCTAAAACCCGGACGGCTAGCTTCCGATATCCACAAGATCTTTTCAAGAAAAACTGGCAGGTTGTGCCTACCACTGAGTTCGTTGGCTTGAGGACGTTTTGTGAGTGTCAGTCCACAGTTTTATCCCTCTGCTCTTACTGTGCGAGCACTGGGTCAAGTTTGGAGAGCCCTCCCGGGTGTTAGCGTGTGGCATAGGTTCGAATGCAAAAGCATCTACGTTGAAGTGCATTAAAGTAAGGCGCTGCTGGCCTCCGGTATGGGATCTAAAAAACAACGAAAAATTGGCCACTTTGCTGTATAGAAGTTATATATCTGGCCTACCGAGAAACGACCTTAAAAAAGCTTTTTCGCCGCACTGTGTTTCTGACAATGAACAGTGGTTAAAAAACTGTGTGGTATGACGTGTGATGGAAGTCATTGACGTTTATTTTGTGAATCTTTTCGCACCCTAGTATATTATCGTATTCCTTATCCGAACTCACCGTTAATTTCTTCTGCGTACATCACCTTTTTTTCTTCCGGGTTTTCGTGACACAGTGACCACTATTGTACTCACGCTTCTGTTCGTTCACTGTATACAACAAAATATGTCCTACAGACAATGGATCTGAGGGATACTGTCAGAATGCTCTACAAACAAGAACTGAGGCAGACACTCCACAGACGCTGCGTCAGCATCATAATCAGTCCCTACATATAGGTTCAAAAGCGGTCAGTGACCAACCATCCGTTAAAACGACCAGACTGAAGGTGTTGCGCTTCTCCATCATATAGATTTTCCATTTTCTTCAAACCATTACTTCCAGGACGACTCGTTTTTTATAAGGCTAAATTTGTGATTGATTTCCTCTAGGCTATTTTTATCTACATTCTCCTGTCATTTCAATCAAGCTTACTCCATGAACGCTCTTTTCAAACTTTTTTTATGCACGTGAACTTTCTGGCAGTATCTTATTTCGTTTGCATTAACACTAATGCCCTTCTAGTTTACGGTTCTTTTATCACTTCCGCCGAACATGCTTCGGCTGTGTAATCCTTGTCCCGTTTATCACATGAGACAGTGTCCCAAACACTATCGGATAGGTAGTGTCTTGATACTAACACCCACTCTATGATGTGTACGTTAGTTTTCAGGGAGAAATCAAAGATTCACTGCGCGATACGTGTTATACACTACTTTTGATCTGTCGTTAACAGCACCGTAGTTCATTGTTCAATCAACCACAATCGAAAACGCTCGGTGAATTCCCGAATTTTTCACACTTTTCGGGGACCTTACCAACCAAGACAAATTATAACACGTACGATAGACCGATAGCATGTACGAGCGACAGAATACAAAAAAGGTTACTCACTGGAAAGTTTTGTTTCATTTAAGTAAGCTGAACACAATACGACAACGAAAAATAGTGCAGGCTAGATGAGGGATTATCTATGCCTTGTTGTTCAGGCAAGTAGGGTAACGCAGAGCTGATAAATTTTACTTTGTTCAATGGGGAGTGTCAGACTGCAACCATCGTCTGCGTATGTAACGTGTTTGTGAACAAAAAACCTACATCCAGCAGTTTCGTAGTAACAAAAATATCAGATGCCCACGTTTTGCCTTGTGTTATTTTAGGGTGTCACCTTCGGCTGAGGCTGGTTTCAGTTATAAGTTTTGGGAGTTACTGCTGATCTTGTGCCAGGTGTTTTTTTATTAACGACAAAGTCCTGGCTGTCTGTAATAGATACGAATAGATAACCATGTCAAACAGCATCCCTCGAAATATTAAGCTGTGGCCGCACTGTGCTAGCGATCTGAAAGACTGTTAGCAACGATAAATGGTTCAGTGATGTTTAGTCTTCAAGGAAGGTGTGCAATCAAAGATTAATTTCTGCACACTTCACACTCACACGTCGATGATGTCATAGAAACCATCATCTGACCCCTGTTGTTTTGTTAGTGTGAATTCGCTTAAAGCAAAAATGATGAAGACCAACCGCAGTGGCTGAACTATGTAGAGCCAAACTTTGCTACAGTGGTATTTCCGGTTTGTTTATTCATCAACTTGATCTTCTTTTGCGTCACATATTCGGCATTCCATATAACAGTTAACAGCTGGCTATATTCACTTCACCGCTGTCAGAAATACGATGTAACCCAAGTGAGCACTTGTAAAGTATTGTCGAACTTAACGTATGACTGTAAAAGTTAGGGACTCATATGACTGGCAATGTGTTTTCGGTAATCGTCAGCCTAACTCTGTTCCGATAAGGAATGTCAAATCTAGGCAGTAGTAGAGATGAAAGAATGAGGTTATCTTAGATGTACAAGAGTTCGCAAATAGCTAGTAACCCGTGTTGTGTTGTCTGACTTTATGTACCACACTTAGTCGCTTAACAGAACCTTGCATTTGTCGTACCATTTTTCATGAAAAAATATTATGTCCAATAATGACGAGAAAAATGGGACAGTAAAGTCGGCTACACCACAGTTGAACTCGTAACAGTTTCGGATGTCGTGTGGGGTGCCATGCAACTAAATAAAACCATTTGCAAGGTTTACTCCATCATTGCAGCTTGGAGTGAAACGTTGTAAACGTCGAGCTACGTTGAACTTCTGAATAACAACCGATGTGTTCAACGGCGTGCTTGGCAATCATTTGTGGACAGATACGTCGGAGTTACTGCGGTTATGTATAAACATGTTAATCCAGGTGATTGGAAAGGAATCAGCTAGTAACATCAATCAGGGCCTATGAGGAAATTGCATTTTAACGGACATTTTAGTGTAATCCTAAAGGTCACACGTTTTGTCGAGAGCTCAGAATGTATAACGGTGTTCAATTCCAAATCGACATGACTTTAATGACAATTTACTGTTGCGTTCCGTTATTTTTTCAAGGCTGTAAGCGTATTTGACATTCTCTGATTGTTACAGTGTCGAATGATTAAATCACTAAAGTTTGGTTTTTCTGTAAAATTTCGGTTCTGATTTTTCATTACCTCCACCTTTCGTAGCATGACTCAATATGGATGAATTTTATACTGTGCTCAGACTGACTGTAACTTCCAGTTTTCGTAGTACCTGTAATTTTGACAGCATATTTATTGGAAATTACTTTGCTTAATATTTTTTGTCATATTTCTATTTTCACACAGACCTGCTTGTCGTGATCAGCTTTTTATTGCTGACTAGTGGCCGATCTGACATGCCGCCATTCAACTGCTCATATCTAGACGCTAATATTGCGATATGCTTGCAGCAGCAGGTCATTTCCTGCTCAATTTGGAAACCGGTTTTTCACTGTTGTTAACGACACACACGTTAATGGGTCCAGCTCTTTTGACCGTCTTTCCTGAAGCTTTCATAATAGAAATACAACCTCTTTACCATGATTGTTTGAACATTTGTTATTGGAATTGTTAAGAATGAGGAATCCTTAGTTATTGGGAGCCGCTTAAAGTAATTAGATCTTAAACAAGGCAAATTTTTTTAAACTAACCTAATCATGTTCTCAAGACTAGCAGACGGGACTGAATGTGAAGTCTCGGTTCTTACCACATAAAACAACTGGACGGATAAGCAAATGTGTTGAAGATACCCAACGTTCTGTTGGATTTTCTTTATTTTGTGTTCTTTTGAGATTAAAATCTCAAACAAGCACTCACGATGTGACGGAATTGCCTATAAGATACCATTTTTTCATCACCGAACGAATAGCTCAGATCGACAACGGGTCTCTGCCTAAACCATATGCTCGTGAATTACGAAGAGTGCGGTAAATTGAACGTTACGTCAACCAGGAAAATATGTCCAGAGAGAAAAAAGGAGTTCCGGTTTAGATACACCAGTTTTGATCTGCCCATAGACGCTAAGCAGTGAAGTTATTTTCCTGCTCAATGAAGTTTAGTGAAAACATTAAGCTGAAATCACTAACTAGATTTAACTGTGGCTTGTGATTATTGAGTCGGAACAGACTGAACCCAGATCTCTGTCCATTTCTTCTACGGATCAATAAAACTTCTGTTTTTTGGATGTCGTTTTTTCTTCACATTTTTAAAAGACAATTTTCGTTTACGATTGGTGTGGTAAAGGCTGACGCAACAATGCTTATCCGGTACCAGTAAGAATATCCAGTGGACCGACCTGAGCAAAGCTGATGGAATACTCGATCGAGCCCAACAACATATAATGCTCAAATTTTAATGTCAATTTATTGTATTGAATCAAGGTTCCCACTAAAACATATGACTACGTAGTTAACACTTTTCCGCTTTAGTAGAGTTCGCTTATAGAATTAGATAGCATACACTCTACAGGTCACAAGTTTATTTCAGTGAGCTGAATCAACTCGATATCTGTGTTACAACCCTAGCGATCGAAAGTTCTGATTTGTTTTTTTCAATTTCTATTGTTTAGTTTCTGCTAACTGATTAGCAGTCGCAGACCTGATTGTTTTTATAGATTGAACACCACTCACAAATAACCACAGCTGTCTCATTCACATACAATTTCCAGTCGGACTTCTTGGAAAACAAGCACAAGACTCTTCATATGTTGAAATATCGATATGTAATCCGAATTAAACTAAAGTAGGAAGCCTGTATAACATGACCGGCTTCATGTGATAAATGAATTACATGTCCTATGTGATAATCTAAGTACATTGTGCTGATTGTGACAGTGTTTTGAGTTTTAGAAAGTTGTTCTGATTACGTGACCAAATTAGAAAATAACTAAGATACATTAGGACATTTTTATCCAAGTTATCTGGGACACAAGTGCTTCAAGTTAAAGAACAAAGTAACGGATGTTTTTGAAAGGTTGCTATGACGGAACTTTGGATGCGGTTTCACATTTGCCAAAATGAATTTATGTTACTACTCACCACAGAAAATAAATGTAAATTTTCGCAAACATCCAGCAAATTACATCATCGTCCAAGTCAGTTTAAACCACGGTAAAGTAGAGGACAGTCCAACAACTGACAGACATCACTGTTCATGTTAAGAAAACTGAAATGTTTTGAATCGATATAGAAATAATCGTCCATGTCGAATTATTGTTTTCGGTATCAGACCGTCTTCTAGGACCCCTTCCAGTACCATCTCAGTGTATCCCGTTTTAGGTACCTTTCACATTCGAGACTTGGTTTTCAGATTTTCTTCAAAAAACATACAATTTTGAAGGACAATCGGTAAGTGGGGATTCCAGCTCGAAAATCCAAATACAATCGATATTATCGTTCTGCTTAGGTGACCTAGAACTCTGATGGTTACCCCGCCTGCTCCATTTAGAGTAGGTAACGTCATAGTGATATTAGTGTTGCAACGATCAATGTGACTGTTCACTTGTTTCTCATGAGACAGGTGGATTGAGCACTTAAACAATGACCTCACCTCAAGCATGATAAAAATGAACATATCTAGAAGTTACTTCATATACGTCGTCGAGCTCTCCGAGTAAGGTCCAGTAGATAACCGTAGATAGGAAACTTTCCAGCCAAGTTTACGTTATTATGCCTTTAGTTACTGATTGGCAGTCGCAACTAACGGAAATGCTGTATCTGAATATGAAATACGTTTGCAAATGTGCGTTATATTCAGCTTTCAACAAAAAAACAGTTCTCAAATTTTTATCGTTGAGGTATTTTAGTTTTGTGATGAATAAACATGCAAGCTCACTTAGTGGATCTTTTGTACGCATAAAACAAAAATGTGAGAACAAACCGTTTTTTCATTTTCATGAGGAACTTAAAGTTTACCATTTGAGATAAACCTTGTCCGCAATAGCTACTGACTTCCACTAATTAGTATCTCGATCCGGTCCTTCGTATTATCTAGCATACGTATTTAGCCCAACACAAGCATCTTATTTCTTACAGTCTTGCGTTTGAAATCTACGACTTCCAGACGTTTGTGTTCAGTCAAAGGCACTCAGCATCTAACATTCAGTTAGTAAATTCGACACATTTTGTCATATGCCTTGACACACTTCAGGCTACATTTTGAAGAACAATGATATACATAGCTTCGCGACACGACCCCGATCACAAAATGTTATTGACAAACTGATACTTGAAGAACTTTTGAACCAACCAGAAATTCTCCTGTGGTCATCAGGTTTGCCAATCCGCTAGGAGGACCGCAACCCCTACCATAAAAATGAGCGAATTGTGATCCAGGGGCATTTTCGGCTTTGGTGCACAATAAACTAACTCAAAGCAAAAGCCTTCTCATAATCAAACTTGAAGTGAGAAATAACGCTATTATGCACGCGATGACAGTCACGTGAATCGATATCCTACTGCAAGTAAACAATGTTCAGGTTTTAAGCATAATTACACATAAACATGACGTCGGCAAACAATGTTATTTATGTCTGTAGAATGTGCTGGGAGTTTCCAAGTGAAATTAATCGTTCATGATAAGCAGAGTAAAGAATGTGTGAATTGGTTGTAAATACCAGGAGTAAAAAGGCGTTTATTTGGGTTTTCTGTTAAAAGACGCGACGATCCATACGGCTTACGTGTAACCATACACCACGATTTGGTTCGAGTGACGAAACTGGAGACACTGCAGATGGGTAAACAGATGCGGTAGTGCTGAATAAGGTGGTTTATACCATGGACGAACTACATTTTTGGTTTTCGATGAAGCTTAAGTGTTTAACTCAGTGATTCCGAATACAGAACAGGTAGAATTGACAAGAAAGAAATGTCAATGCCTATAAATTCACAAGGAACAAAGCATGGTACTGTCGTCGTGAAATGTTAAGGGTGCGTAGTTGTCATCTTTGATTTTCCCTGAGGGTACCCTGTAAAGAGAGGACACGTAAATATAACTACACTTCTTTTCTTTACAACCGTTCCGTTTACATGGAACTCTAATTAAGCTATAAGAAGTTTGTTTCGTCGCTCAAAACAGAGTCAACTGGTTAACTTCTGAATTCAGGACTAATTCAGGCTGTTGAGACGACCTACAGGAACAACTTTCTTTACAATTTCATGGGGAAGTGTGCATGGTACCGACAAACACTAAAATATTTGAGCAAGTGAGCGTGGCAAATTGAGTCCTCCTCGCGTGTTGCAACTTGTGGACTCCTGGTAGCTTTTGACAATGGGACCATGTTTTGGACATTGTGATTTCTCGTACAAACGGAATGCACTCTTCCCAATAATCTCAGCGTTCAAAGTGATGAGTTATCTACCTGCTTGAAGCCATTATGCCATTTTTTCTATCATATTCCTCCCCACTGTGTGTACAAAAACAATCCATTTTGAAGTTGCGGCCACCCTGGTAGTCGGCATTCTCACAATCTCGATTCCTATTTGTTTAATTCCCTAAACCACAACTTCCACCTCGTGGAATTTCGACCCTTTCTAAATTAATCACGTGTATATGTGTGATCAGAGTGTATAACGTATTTGGAGAAACCTACATGATTTGCATCTTCTCACTGCTTCATTCACAAGAGTTTTGCCACCGTGTATAACCTTTCATTACTGTTTTATTTATTACGCCACTTAAGCACGAAGAATCACCGACAACTAAAAATATCAAAAAGAACGAAAAACGAAAAGTTTGAAAGAAAGCTGAAGCTGTTGCAACAGCTACTGGATTTCGATAGTGTACTGCAAAGTCACTCAATGTTGCTCTTAAAAACGGACAGTTCGATTCGCACATCTTTTAACTGGTTTGTCTCATTTCTGGAGAGCAACAGGCAGTTTGTGAATATATGTAATAATGTACGTTTTATATAGGGCTTACAGCCAAACTTACGTTTCTTTTTGTCTTTATCGTCTGGCATAGTTTATATACATTAACTCAGTACGGAAGGACGGTTCACTATTACCACACCTTTGAAGAGATTTATGACGCTCGTCTCAGGAGTGAGAGCTGTGGAATAACCGAGCTTCACCTAGAGTTCGTATAAGTCAGTAGCTTGATATAATGTAATACCGAGTCTACTCAAAAGCAGGCGATGCCAACGGGTAGCTCATGAATATATGTCGTCCATCGCAATCAAATGGCACTGTGTATGTGAAAATTTGCAGAACACTGCTCTTATCAAGTTGCACAGTGAGAAATTTTCATACGAATATAGGACCTCGAAATTCTACGGGCGATTACTTTTTCAATAAACTGTTTGCAAAAATCCAATCTAATTAACCACCTAAAAACAATATCCCAAAATGAAAGCACTCGAATTTACTCCTGCGCGGCATTTTATAGTTCTTCGAAACACAAACTTAGCAACTTCATTATAGTATAGTGATGACTGTCTTGTTTTTAATGGTGTAGTTTCAGAACAAGCTAATTATTTGCTACCCAACCACAGTCCAATGAAACTGAAGCTGTTTGAATAGCTTAACAATTGTCGACATGTTTAGTTCGATCACCTATGAGTAAAACATGAATGTAGACAGATGTCAAGGAATTGTGAACAACCGACAACACGATGGATGACAAATAAACATCCCTACAGTTAAATTGCCACCGTCTTTATATCAGTGCTTCTAAAGTTAGATTTCACAAATTGTGAAGTCCTTTGGATCACTACACCTTTCCGGTTTATGATAGAGTTGAGGTAAGTAGAAAGAGTTCTGGTGTACGACAGACACCCGCTAACGTTCAAAGAGTGCAACTTCAAACAAACGGAGAGTCTGTCAGTTTAACGGTTATTCATGTAGCATTATCTACACTTTTCTGCCACTCAAGGGTGATAAAACTGTAGGCTCAATCGATAGTGGTCTGAATGCTACGATCAAAAAACGTGACCCTAATTTAAGACAATCAGTGCTTTCCGTTCACACAGAGAAAGAATGTGGATCTTCACTCGTTAGCTTAAACATCATGTGTGACTTTGCTTGCGGCTACCTCTAAAAGTAGTCGGCAGAATACTGAGGTCGCTTACCAAATGAGTGCAACAGCACCTACTCAAATCTCCCAATAAGTTATAGATAGGCTATACCAAGAGTGTCGCACCATAATATTCTCAAGATACCGCATATACGATGTAATTAGCATGATTTTAAAATAAGAAGCACCTAAAGGTGGGATTTGCGTTGACGCATCACTCTTATTCCAAAATTTACATAAAGCGATGGCTAATGAACAATCTCGTGTTCTCTTCACCTTATCATTCTCGCCTCCATTTATTCCCACCTTTTTGAATCCTGTTTGTAAAGACGAATTTGATCGCAAGTTCACTGGTTTTGCGGACTTCCATGCAAGAGGCCTCTAACTGTACTGATCAGTTTGCACTGGTAATCTCTGTTGCTGTCTATGTAACTGCCATTTTTTCAGTTTACTCTGCAAATACTGTTTGAACGAGGTTCTCAACTCACTTTATTACTACAGCTAAGTCCTTCAAAAGTAGCCTCCCTTGGAAGGTTCAGTTGGTACCACATCTTAAGTTATGCCGAAGTTCACAGTTCTGGTCAAAGGTTTGCTTACAGAAATTGTATGAGGAGATGAAAAATTCTAAGGTAACGCTGGAGGAAGCTTTTCATTGATGGAATACGCAGAGTTTAGCGTAAAACTTCTATCCGTGTACAAGTGGGGTCAACATATATAACATCAGTGATGCGAAGCACTCATCCAACTGTCCTCAGGACTATTGTGTCCCAATTCTTTTGCACATTTTTTGGATTTTGATTTGGACAATTCTCACACGCCACAGTGATTGAAAGCTGTCTAAAAATTGAAATAGTTGCCACATTTTTCGATTCATTTTCTGTTCTGTTAATTATCAACCGGTCTATACTCCCTCGACTTTACACCAATATGTCCCAAGGAATGAGCAAAAGCAGATCGTTGAAAAAACTCTTTGTTGTTGTTTGTCAGTCTTAGGATATATGTAGAATGAGATCGGAAAGTGGAGAGGTGGGCACTGTATAGAGAACACAACGTTATATTGGTATCCCACCGGACAAACAAGAGTGCAACAATGAAACAATAAGTGCTGAATCAGATTTAGTGAATCACATTGATCAACAACTCTTTCGTTATGTGCCTTCAAGAAGACAATTCAACGGTCACTTCTTAAGTTATCTACAACTTTCAAACATGTTGACATAGCCATATGTAACTGGTTAAGAAGGAACAAACAACTGAATTTTAATCTATCATAGATCAGACAAGTTCATGAGATGTAATTGCTTCCATTATATCGTTAACTTCCTTCAAGTCATGTCTAGTGGAGGAGTTCAAATAATTGCAAATCCGGCAATGGATTATCGATCAGAACAAGTGTGCAATGCAGTATTAGGCCCTTGCTTGCTTACGCTAATCGAAACGGCGCGTTCAAGTGAACTGGAATAAAGACCAACACAGTATTACTGAGTAAAACCCGGATACCTGGCATGGTTATAAACACGACAAAATACGTTTTATCGCAGTTGCATTTGTGGTATTCTAGCTTCGCCACTGCAGATCATATTTACCTGCCTTTTTGTCGAATGCCAACGGCATTGTTGAGCAAGATTTGACTAGGCCATTGGTGTAGCACATGGATGCTCTCTATATCCGCTTTACATCCAACATTTTTCACAGCGGCCAAATCAGTGTACCCCGAATGCTTCTGCATGATACCACTTCCAGTTACACTAGCATATGCCTTTTACCGTCTGTCCATTCCAACTTCCACACGTTTTCAGTGCCAGGTGAGACTGGTGACTAGGGTGCTAATCGGGGCAACTGTGTACAGTAGTTTTTGATCAGACGTTTCTCGTCTGTGTGCCAAAGTGCGTTTGCGCATATCCCAGTAATGGCCAACATAGACACTGTCTTTCATGTGCTTAGATACAGTGTCTACTCATTCATTGTAATGTTTGCTGTCGTAAGCTTCTCTATTCATCGCGCAGTATAGCAACCTGCTTTCTATCATGCCCAAATTAGTGAGAAATATGGTTTCAGTTATTTGTTACAGAAGTGCACATTTTTACTTTTACTTCATGCAAAATCAACCCCCGAACGCAATAACTTGAAGTGAAGTAACCATCTGGATCGTGCTAAACCGAACAAATCAGGTGAATATTAGTGTAATAGATGGACAAATGTAAAACAGCTAGTCTACAGAATTCAAACAAGGTAACTAGTAGGTAGTGGGTGATGAAAATGTATTTAGGTTGCCCAAAAACCTTGCACAATGCTTTTCGGACTTCAGTTTTCTGCAAGATAGTGTGTGATGACTTTTACTGGGAATCCCTACTACCACATAAATTAACCAGGTCCTACTAACGGTTCAGGATATATTGAGACTGGATCAATGCCTCCACTTGAAGTAGCCACAAATACGGTTGCAACTTTTCAGGGTTTCATTGTGTCGTCAAATTGATACAAGTTGAGAGTTTTGCTTGAATGAATGCAACTTTGTACATCGACCAAGAAGTTTTCAAACTAGAGACAAATTTTCGCACGAACACTTCCAGCTTACTCACAATCAATCAGTTGAGTATGATGACAACAGGTAGTTCGTGGTCACATATTTCTTACTTCGAAACAATGTTAGCGTTGGCATTAGTTCACAGTACTGATTAACGCTGAGTTGCTTCTGTAAGTCCATCCAGTTGCTATCTTTTCATGTCAAGTATAATCAGCAGGAAGAGTTATCCAGCGGCGAAGGTTGTGCTCAAATGGTAAACGTGTCTAATTCGTAAGTCATTATTCCACGTTGCTCATCTATGCGTTGGTCATGTTTTAACGTCTCAATTACGTAACGAACGGACTCAAACTGACAAGCATGCTAAACTGGTACACTGTATTTGCGGAAAATTTGGCACGATGCTCCGGCACAATGTCACTCCCAATCGATAGGGCATTAGTGTTTTTTCTATCAGGAAATATCAATATAAGCTTTATAGAGTTGGCTTCATTAGAACTTGCTAAATAATTGTATTCGTTAGTATGCTTAAATTGACGAGTATGCCCAACGTTTCATCGATTGATCTTTATGTTTGACACTGAAACTGAAACCTGCTCAGTCATTGGATCAGCTACCATCACTTTTCACGGTTAAACATCAACGGCATTGAGATTGCTTACAAGATCCTCAAAGACATTATGGGACAGGCATCACACAGATGATAACTCAACCTAACCGCATCTGAAATTTGTACGTAACCATATCGTTAGCTGTGACTTTGAAACCAATGGAATTATTATTAACCACACGGTCACAGCAAATTCTAAAAAAGGAAAATATCATCAGTTCTAAACAAACGTTCAATTTTTTTCTACATCCCGCCAAAAATATCAATCCTCTTTATTCATCTATCTAGATAATGGAGATTAAGAGGATATCAAAGTTGACGTGAAAGTTCTAAGAAAGCTTCAACTATTAAGAGCTTTGGAAACCACCGAGAAATTTGTAACTGCTTGAAGAAGTGTACTTATAACACCCACATCCAACCACCGAATTCAGTTGGCATTTTATGATCTAAAAGTGAATTCCAACTGACGATGAACAATTAAACAAAATGCTAACCATATAAAATATTTCGATAGCAGTTCACAAATGACTGGATCTTAAGCTATCAAAGGTGGACGTCGTTTAAATTTACTTGCAGCTCTTGCGCTTGAACAGACCACCACACCACCAAACACGAATTTCCTTTTGCGCGTAAATTTTTTCAAAATTATCTGAGAGAATGGTCAACATAGTTGACACTTTAGTTACATCAATCACTAGTACGTCAACTAATCAACACTTGTCGAGGTTTAAATGAGCCAATTACCAGGTGAGAAGGCTTTTACGGCAAGGTGTGCTTCATTAGGCAACGAAGTTTTCGGACAGGTTTCTAACCGTTAGCTTCGCCAATTCATTTTTCGGTCAAAATTAATCGCACAACAATGAATTAAGCATTTAATAGCCAACAATACATGTTATGATCACACCAACAACTGTAATCACAAAAATTTTGATAAACATTTTGTTTCCCTGTCAATCGGCCCTCAGAAACTAGGTATGTCCATATTACACACATCCATTCAGAATATCTCTCTCTGATGAATCCACACAAGGAGGACACCGGTCCATGAGTGTCGGTTTGAGAGTAGACGTCAAGAAGCATCACCTGCACCCACACACCCCATGCAGCTTTCACATTCGGACCTCAGAGGACTCACATACTTGTGGAATAAGTAAATTGTTACTTACTTCGAACTATCAAAACCAGTGCACAACAATTCGTTCAACACCACTGATTATAATCAATCAACGTTACTCGTATAAATAGACAATGCACCACGAGGTGTACAAATCGAAGTGGAAAGGTTTCAACGTTCAACCAATTGGAACAAATGTATCATTGAACAGTCTAACTTCGTCACAGAATCTTAAAGCGCTAGGAACATACGTTTCTAAATAGCAATCAAATTAAGGCAACGAGTATGTTAAGGCTCACTTTAGCGCTTTTTCGAATGCCAGCTGTCTCTTTCTTTTTGAAACCACTTTTAAGTCGTCTAAAAGGTGTACTGGATCAATTGTTTGTTAGCACACCACAGTCATGTGGTTTAGTCATTCTGGATCCAGCCCACGCATAGCTTATCACGGTTACTGATATACAGAGTCCATCACCTAATCTCACTTTAGCTACAGGAACGAAAAGGTCATCACAAGTAACCACATTCACTCAGCTGTTTACAATACACCTTGTTTTAAATTATACACTAAGGATGCAGGCGGGCATTTATAAAAGATAATGGAAAATCCTAATTACACTGATATGTGAAAGTATTCCACGAATGATCCATGACCCACTTATCCATTCAACTTTACAGTCTGAAAGCATTAACACAGCAAACTTTCCCGTGGTCTTCGGTGTGCATATTTTAATTTATCAGACAATTCCAAATGCGGACTCTCTCTACCACTTGATTCAGTGTGTTGTTTGATTCCAAAATGTACTGCACCTCTTTTGATTTATACAACTCGTGCCCACAACATCCTCCTACTTCCGAGCTGAGTTGCTCGATATCTCATGGGCAACCTGTACATTTGTGACCAATCCCAAATAAGTCATCTGAACTAACGACAGATACCGTATTCCTTCAACGAGTATTTGGTGGAGGTATTTTGTAGTCTTCGTCGTGAATTAGTTGATAAACTGTTCATCAGCCATGCCACCCGTTAGTTCGTAAACAAATGCTTCACATTTATTCAGTCGTTTCACCCGGATATTGTGGTTGTAATTTTGCACTTCTCATTATCACATGTCGTGTAAGTTGGTTACCGGTATTCCATACTCGCCCGATCTTAGGCAACCTAAAAATTTCTTTTGGCCTAACTAAGTGGTTCAGTGTTCATCGACCCTTAACCAACAGCATTGCAAATGACTGGATTCTTTGGAAATTCACCAAATGCCTCTTCTCATGCAAACTCTGGTGATAGTTCAAGATAATGATTAACCCCGTTTTAATAAATCATAAATCTAAACACCCTTGAGTTCAGCTGTTTTTCACCTAATTCCCGATTTGATTGCAGATAATCCTATCAATAGACAATTTTAAGTTATCGTGATCAGAATGAAAAACTAGAGAGTTGCACGTGTTTGTTGGCCCACATTTCACAATAGATTCATTATCTGAATGGGTTCTGCCAGCAAGTAAATTTAGCAAATCAGTAACCGGCATTCTCCGGGAGAACATCAAACTTGAATGTTATGACGAAATTGTAACTTGACAACTTTTCGATAGCTGACAATCTGTTCGTTTCCAGGCGTAAGTGAATAATGTCGGAAGCAGTTTGGGTTACCTTTAGCGCAAAATTAGTACGTTGTTAAACGAACAAAACGCTGGGAAACATCAGACGTCTTCAAGTGGTAAAGTTTTTCCGTCGAACCGAACCAGTTTTACCAACCCGTCAGTATATTTGGTGGTTTGTATACTTCACTATCTGCCACTCTGTGATTTTGGTTGATAGCTTAAACGATCGTGAGAGTTCGCAGTGGTGAGGTTTCTGCTGATTGTTCAAAATAGTCTGCGATGACCTTTTCATCAAAACTGTTTTTAGGGATTACTAACTCTTAAACAAATAGTTTTATAAGTTCATGGCCAGAAAAAAAACGATTTGATGTAGATTGCACCGAAAAAAAGATTACGGAAAATGTCAAAGAGCCAGTGAATATTCTAAACATGAAACCTGTAGAAAGTTAAGCGTTAGGCTGAAAAAAAGTAAACGAACGGTGTACATCATCCCTTACTTTTGTTAATTTCTCACCTGTTCACTATTCTACTGAAAATCCTATCAAAAACTAGCGATGATGCGTGCAGTGACTAGTGTATTTCTAACATACCTGGTAACGGAGATAATCTATACACACATATAACAAACAGAGATAGAATTTAACAAGACTTCATTGAAAAGCAACTGTTTCAGAAGGTGAATGCGTGGCATTTATGACTATTCTGTACAGACGACACTGAGTGAGTAACAAACTGCACCAGGTAATCAGAGACTGGATTGAAGTTTTGATCAGGACCATGCAAGAGATGCGGTTTACAAGGCTCTGTATACTAGGGCTGAGTGCAGTCGAGTTGAGAACAAGGTCTTTTATAGAAATAGACAATCAAACACATTAAAGGACTCGCTTTCCCTTGGTGACAACAGACGCTTCTTGCAAGAAAGCAAGTTAACAGAACAAATTTACAAATATTCGCTGGTTGTATTCTTCCTCTGAATCTACTGAGGTGGTTATAATCTTCAAAAACCAGATTGCTTTCGCTGGAATTTATACAGGGGTTTCATGTATGATGCGACCGGAATGTTACTCCAGAAAATGGTGGATCATTTTCACTTCAACTGTTCCAAGATGTCGCACCCGGGCTTTGAGTAGGTGTACGATTGATTCGCACAACTTCTCTTCAAACTGTTTGAGCGGCTCATGCCTTCAAACCACATGCCTTTAAATTACGCTGATTGTGAAGTTCGTTTGGAATGCAAGTCAACGAGAAATGATGCTTCCGTACATGAACCTGGCGATGGTAACTGTGACTCATCAGATATACAGTTGCATAAAAATGAGTGCTTCGGTTCGTTTTGGGGTTGAACTAGTTGTCACCGGGGTCGGTTTTCTGAATAATCCACCCTTGTGCCAGGGCAACCAGTTTTTCTCACATCGTTTTTTCTATTCCTATCCTTAGACCACCTCTGAACGCATTGACGAAAAATGCAGTCTGGTCAATCTCCGGATCACACCAGTCAAGCATCAGGACGTCAACAGGCGCAGGTCTCCACTAAGTCCTGGATGTGAAATTTGAAATTTTACAATCTGAAAGTAATACAGTGGTGGAGTACTTTTTACCATTACGACAACTGTTATGATCACAGGGGTGAAGAAGGCCTCACCCGTCGTTCAACGCAAGGCTGTGTTGAGGAATTATTCGCGTCCGACTCTTAACCTCATGCGCGTCGTAGTTTGGTTGTTTGGTGACTAGGTTACTTGATTAGGTTGCATTAAGAATCATCAGTTTTCCGGTCCAGAATTTTTAACCTTGAGAGTGTACATTTTTTGGCATGGGAATTTTCAGCGAGAAGTTTTCAATGGTAAGCGTTGAAATTAGTTTGATTCACCTCAGAAGTTGCAAACACATATTGCAGTGATTGTAGATAAAAGAAGTTGTACAGATATATCTATATATGTACACATATTTGTAACATACCCACTTTCCACAGGTTATACGCACTGAAATATTCAATTATTTACTAACGTTTCTTGGCATTCATCTTGGTTTATTGTAGTGACCTGGAGATAGCCCCGGTCTGACTGCTGTACGATGTGTAAAATCCCTCCTAAAATCTCAGCTCGCATTGTACATAGGACCTTAAGGATCTTTGCCTGCCGTCTGCCTGATGAATGAGATCGCGTTTGTTCGTTTGCATGCCTGTCGGCGTAAGCGCGCCAAACACCTTTTTCCGGCTTGCGCGCGCTCGACGGTCGGATCTTTAGCCTCCCTAGCTATTTCGGGTATCGGTGTCGTCTAGCGCTGATCTAGACCATTTGTATTTATCGCATAATATATTTTTGGTCTCCGCAATTACCTGTATTTTCATTTCGCGTCTGGTATTTCTGCGTACACCTGAGGAAACGTTAATTTAATGCACGTGCGCACTAAATTATTACGTCAAACTCACATTTAAGCATATCCGCTATGTAATGTTAAATTATTCGACTCTATCATGCTTATAAAAACAGGATAGTGCCGTTTATCAATAAACCTGTTTCGGAGTTACACAATATTCAAGCAATGGATGTTAGTTCATTTCTTAAGGATTCAAAAAGTGTATTGAGCCGTTCGAAATTTGGATTAGAAATATGTGGTGTTTTTCACTTAACCTATTTCTCACTGATGTTGACATAATTTGAAAATGACATGCAACTACAGTTGCCAGTCAAAGACCCGAATTACTCATTTCAGGCTTTTGTGACCGCTGTGTCAAAACTGGCTCTAGGGCTGATCTAAGTCGATTGTTCAGTTTCTGAATTCACTACGAACAACATGTTTAAAAACGAGTTAAGGACAGAAAATCGCTTATCCCCTTAATGTAAATGAGAAAAATGGTCATCCTTCAAGAAACGACTCGGTTTTCTTAGAATTAGTTGTAGATATAAATACGAGGACCAGTTGTAGATTCATTTAATCATACTGATTCAAAAGGTGTCATCTTGTCCCACTAGACCCACCTTCTACCCAATCAGATACGAATGTGAAAAACTTCGAAATATTACTTTTGTTATTGCTGCGCCCAAAAACTCATAGCTTAGCGGGATTAAATGTGCAGGCTTGATATTCAGAACTTATCTCTGACAATATGAGCCTGAAGCGACTAGCGTAAAGGTGGTTACAGAATCACCTACAAGCATTCGATATGTTAGGTTGTATTCTAGCTTTGGATTTTTTTCAAATCCCCAATGGAGTTGTCAAAACATTGGACAAAATGGCTACCTGCAGAATTTCCGTTAAAGTTCAGATACTCCGGCCCTTGGACTCTCCTGGCAAATATGTGGGCAAAATTTCAAGTAACTTCAGCTCCTCTTTACGGACACTGAGGTTATTTTTAATTCTGAACCTCTTCGTAATAAGTAGCTTACTAAAAGCGTTCACTTTGATCAGCTTAAATTTCGATGTGAAGTTAATCTTTGCCGAGTATACATCAGATAACCTTTCCCCTTTCTTTAGCTCCATGTTTTCAATCAATTTATCTCCGGTAATGATATTCCATTTGCGGGAATTTGTGCATTTCCTATGTATGATAGGCCTCTTGAATCAGTTGACGACGAATTACTCTTCAGTCAGTCCGGCCTGCTTGGAAGAAGTCGAATTTTTAAAATACCATACTTCGTTAAAATCCAATCGGTCGGCGTTAGAATGAAAACTGTCACCCGATCGTGCTAAAATGTCAGCGCAGACAGTTCCGAAACAAATGCATTGACGGTAAACTTCATGAGTATGCGAAGTTCAGCGTAACATACTTCTGAGTCCTGGGCGAAAAATTACATTTTACAATATTCTACAGCCATCAGAATTGCTCACGATTCTGTTGAATAACCACAAGGTCTAACATCTTCGTCACAACTCCTAAAACTTGTACAAAAATTCAGATTTGTGATGATTATCAAATCGTGTTCATTTCACAATCATCGCAGTGGAGTTGTACTGCAGAGGAACCTGAGAACGCTCTAGATGAATTTGTTGGTTGAAAGATGTGTTCTAAGACTACTCTTTTGTGCAGACGGCAGCAAGTGTCTTTCTCACACTAATCAAAATTTATTACGTTGTTTCAATTATTTCGATATTGCATTATACCGCTTCGGTTAGATTCATCGCCAGCTATTCTACCATATGGAATGAATGCCGCAATATAATGCATTAGTGGGATTTTGATACATCAGGACTATGTTATTGATCATAGGCTGCACAAGCAGCCTCACAATACGAGTCTTTATATTTCGTACTGTTGGGATGACGGGAATGCCATTATCAGCACATGTAACCATAAATTTGCTCATTCGGTCACTGGAACTTCTCTTAATCCTGACGTAAACTGTCTAGCACGTTGACCAGCGTTCTACGTTTGAAACACCCCACGGATCAGCAAAACCATAGTAGCACAAGGCCCCAACTGAAGTTAAGGCCAGTTTGGGGTTAACGAGATCTCGTGTGGTCCATAAAGATTGCATAACGTGTGTGCTAACGAGGAAATAGTTTTCCGCAAAATGTTCACATTACCTTGGGATGCGAATTTGAAAATGTGTCCCAACAGATTTCTCGCATCTAAGTGAGTTGTTCGGTTGAGTGATTTTTCATTGAAAATAAACCGCTACTGTCTTTAGGGCCATCAGTTCGCTGGAAATGAATCAAAATGGGCATGTTTTTTGTTGGTGAGATGGTGTTTACCTCTGCTTATGCTTAGCTGCCTGAAAGGCGAATGGTTGAAGTGCAGATTTGGAGCTTATAGAAATTTTATGCTTTGTGAACAATCGTTTCTATCGGTTCATAGGGTTAAATTCCTCAACATGCACATCACTGAAGATAAGTTTTCCATGTATGTTATGACTGAATAGTTCTCAGTAATCATGTAGCACCGTAGTTATAGCAAGATATGCGTGATGTGCGCCTACAAAATTTTGACTGTCCACATGAAGCAAGGGCACAACTATTGGTTACTTCATTATTAGAAAATTTATGGCTTCCTCGTCACATTTAGTTTTGAAACAGACATATCCTTCTACAGTTTGTGAGATCGAGCACGATACTCACAGGCAGTCCATGGAAACTATACTCCCGTAACGTGTAGGCAGAGGCTTTTTAAAATACATCGTCATGGTTTCCGTCAGTCGCCAAAACATCGCCAAGAGGTTCAAAGTAAACAATCGATGATGGCCTATACATTCACTCTGCACTGAAGTAGTCAGCTGGGAAGCAGCGGAGCTAGTATTCGTGCAATAACCTTAGTGCAGTTTTCGTGCAAATAAACGCTGGCGAAATGCAAGTTTACAGCTCATCAAGTTTGCAACTGTGACCAATCCTGGGGGAAATTAGACGGCACTAAGTCAGCCAAGTTTTCCTCATAAGATCACACTATGATGATATGAAACCTATGCGCGTCAGATTCCAACTATCTGCGTTAGTTACTGGGATAAAGGATTCAATAAGAAATGTACCGTAGCTGCCATATTGTAATAATCATATCTCCGGAAAAAAATGGTAACGTCGTTCGCGAAGCACCTGCCAGTTCGTTTGTTAAGCAAACTGAAGAGCAAGCCAGATATTTTGACCGTTACTGTTGCGTGCAAGTGAGAAATCCTGCTTGTATTCCCTGCGTTTGACACCGCTATGCACTCGGACACACCGCTTTATACCCAGCTGTGTGCAGAAAATCACGCTAGGGACTCGATGTTCAGAAGTTCGCCAGGTGGTTTGAGTGTCGTATACCCATTGGACCGTGTGTTTTGGAGTAACGAAAGAATTCTGTGTGGGTGTGCAGCCCACTCCATCTCAATGCAGCAGTGTTTCAGGAATGTACATGAATTAAATAAAAGCATTTTCGAGTGAAAGAAAGCTGGCCTACTCACTTTACACGCGTTTGTCAGTGACTTAATGATCTGGAACGGTGGGGGCAGCAGAGTACAAACAGTTGCTGCAGTACCTTAGGCCTGTTGTCTTTGACATCATACCTGTTAAGAGAAAGTATCACAAGTACATTGAGTTATCTTGAGTAATATGCATTTTTAGTCAACTTATTGTGTATCGGCAATATATGTGAACGTAGCTTGCGAAGGGTTGGTGATGATGTTCGAGTTGTAGAGGACTGGTACGTTTCTGTCTAGAATTGTGCCTATTCTCCACAATAATTAAATCAGAAAAACTGGTTATAGGACAACGACGTTTATTGCAAAGAGACCGGGGAAGCGAGCTGTAAGCAAAACACAACAGAAGCAAGGCGCAATAGACCAGTAACTAGCGTCCGGAAGGTGCAAGTGCAATTGTGACCTTGGGCGGTCGAACCAACGAGAAACTCCAGACATGCAACCACACAATGTCAATAGTGTCAACGGTCAAAATAAATAGCAAAATAGTTGGAATACGTGGCAAACCAAGAATGTCTCTACAGACGTCCCCCCCTAGAAGGCTTCACACTTGAAGGCCTTCGACAAAAGCAAAAGAAAATGGAGCTAATGACATCGAAGTTACCGCGGGTTGATTGGGGGACCAACGTATTAAAGAACAGCTACGTATGCCACGTTGAAGAAGGTTGGTAACGGTGAAGAGGGGTCGGTCTGCTTGCAATATCCGGAATTGTCCATGCGTCCCTAAGGTGGTGCTGTCGGAGCGGGCTACCCAACCCACCAAAACTCGAGGAGAAAAAGATGGGAGGTAGGCTTTCCCCACTGCTGCAACGACAGACGGGAGTGTGCTCTCCCCCCACCGTGCTCTGCGCGTCACCTGTAATATAGAAAGAAAATAAGTATCTGGCGAGCAAAAATTATGTACAGGCTCACCATGTAACCTTCTAGTGTTTGGTGCACGTCAAGTATTGCTCTACAAAATGTTTTCTTTTGTCGTTTTTTGATTTGCGATTTTTTGCTTCTTTATCTCTGAAATGAGAAGGTTACTGGGGGAAAAAAATACTATGTATAATAAACAATGTCTACAAAACGGGCTGGGAAGTGGACGTGACGTCCTGATCGCGTTTGACGTGGAGCAGGTGGCGTGGAGGCAACTGGTGAAGAGGGCGGTGTGGGGGTGGGCGTTGCCACGGATGGCTGCGAAAGGACTCGGGTGATATCGTCATCTACATACGCGACCTTAAGGCGATCGATGGAGACGGTGTCGCAACGACCATTACGATCGATTGTGAAGTGCTTGGGTGTTCGCCGAAGCACCTTGAAGGGGCCCGAGTAAGGAGGCTGCAGTGGCTTGCGTACTTCGTCGCAACGGACGAGTACATGTGAACAAGTGGCCAAATCCTTGTGCATGTGCACTGGCCTGTTCTGTTCACGAGGAGGTGTGGGCTGAATTTGTCGCATGTATTGCGACAGTGTCGAAGCAAAGTTTGAAGGAAGAGTAGAAGTTGGAGGAGGGGGTGAAACAAATTCACCGGGCAAACGCAGCGTACAGCCATAAAGAAGTTCTGCTGGTGTGCTTTGGAGGTCGGCCTTCAGCGTGTTTCTGATACCTAAAAGTACTAAAGGGAGTACTTCGCTCCATACCTGACTAGTGGTGGCACAAAGTGAAGCTTTAAGCTGCCTATGGAAACGTTCCACTAAACCATTCGAGGACGGATGGTATGCCGTGGTGCGAATGTGCCGGCATCCAAGAAAGTTCGTCATAGCTTCGAATGTTGAGCATTCGAAATGCGAACCGCGGTCCGTCGTAATGGTTGTAGGGCATCCGTAATTGGCCACCCAACGTTCCAAGAAGGCGTTCACGACAGCCTCGGAGGAGCAATTCCTAAGTGGGATGGCATCCGGCCATCTTGAAAATCGGTCAACACAGGTTAGGATGTAGACGTAGCCACGTGAAGGTGGCAGGGGTCCAACTAAATCCAAGTGAATGTGCGAAAACCTGGCATCTGGGAGACCGAATGAAGAAATTGGGCTTCGTGTGTGCTTATGCACCTTGGAACGTTGGCATTGCAGGCAAGCGCGTGCCCAACTACGAACGTCCGAGCTGACTTTAGGCCAAACAAACCGATCCGTTACTAGCTTAACTGTAGCTCGAATACCAGGGTGCGAGAGATTATGAAGCTGGTTGAAGATAGCACGCCTGTATGCTAGTGGCACTACAGGTCTTGGAATACCTGTAGTCATATCGCAAAGAATAGTTCCATCTGCATTAGGCAGCGGAATGGTGCGCAGCTTTAAGGAGTAGCGTTGCAAGGAAGCTTGAAAATCAGGCTCTCGCGCCTGGGCTGCAGCTAGGTCGCTAAGGTCAACGGAAGCAGGTGTGACTAGGGTGGCGTGGACGCGTGAGAGAGCGTCGGCGACAGGGTTGAGGGCACCTGAAACATGCCGTATGTCGCAGGTAAACTGCGAAACATAGTCCAGGTGTCTGATCTCCCTGGGGGAGTACCTGTCTGATGAAGATCCCAGTGCATACACCAAGGGCTTGTGATCAGTAAACACAGTGAAGAGGCGACCTTCCAATGCATGACGGAAATGGCGTATACCCAGGTATATAGCGAGTAGTTCTCTTCCAAACGTGCTATACCGGGATTCGGCTGGTAACAAACGTTTGGAGAAGAAACCTAAGGGTTGCCACTTGTCATCAACAAACTGTTGCAATACGGCACCGACAGCTACACTTGAAGCATCAGTAAAAAGCGAAAGCGGGGCTTGAGGGTTTGGGTGGGCTAAAAGAGCAACATTGGATAGAGCTTTTTTAAGCTCTACAAAAGCAGTGCGTGCTGCGTCCGTAAAATTGAATTTACGTGTACCGCCTCGGAGTAGGTCCGTGAGGGGTTGCAGAAGTTGCGCACAATGAGGGATAAAACGCCGGTAGTAATTAACTAAACCGGTAAAACGACGAAGCTGTCTAAAAGATGTAGGCTCAGGAAAATCATTGACAGCACCTACCTTTGCTGGTAGAACTTGGATGCCAGAAGGTGAAATAATGTGGCCTAAAAATTCTATGCTATCCTTTCCAAGTTCGCACTTAGCTGGATTGACGGTTACCCCGTGTTGGGCTAACCTGGCAAACAAGGAACGTAGATGTTGCACATGTTCTTCTTCGGAAGAACTGGCCACCAATATGTCGTCTAAGTAGGGGTAGACGAAATCCAGGCCTCTGCATACTTCGTGGATAAAACGCTGGAAGGTTTGTGCAGCGTTTGTAAGGCCAAATGGCATTCGAAGGAATTCGAATAGGCCAAAAGGCGTGATGACGGCCGTTTTGGGGATATCCGCCTCCTCTACTGGGATCTGGTGGTAAGCGCGGACCAGATCAATCTTACTGAACAAAGTTTTACCAGAAAGACAGGCTGTCAGATCCTGGATGTGCGGGATAGGATACCTATCAGGGATTGTGACCTTGTTGAGGCCACGGTAATCGCCACAAGGGCGCCAATCACCTGACTTCTTGGGAACCATATGGAGTGGGGAAGCCCATGGACTTTTAGAAGGGCGGATTATTCCTAGTTCGAGCATGTGTTCAAACTCCGCCCTAGCTATTTTAAGTTTGTCCGGGGCCAGACGTCTTGGTCTACAGGAGACTGGTGGTCCTTTAGTTCTAATGTGATGAGTGCAAGTTGAGGTGACTGGAAGAGGTTCGTTCGCGGATCGAACGAGCTGTGGGAAATCTAAGAATAAGGATGCGTAAGGCTGAGGGATTTCAGGCTGAAGAATAAGAGGACTGATGGCCTCTGAGTATGCCTGGGTGCCGCTGATGCTAATTTTTGTACGGGAATCGACCAGTTTCCGTCTTCGCGTATCGACCACGAGGTCGAAATGCTGAAGAAAATCAATTCCCAAAATAGCGAAAGGTACGGCTGCAACTGTGAAAACCCAGCGAAATGTTCGCCGGAGGCCTAGGTCAAGCGTGAGTGAGCGTTGACCATAGGTGGGAATGGGTGTGCCGTTAGCAGCACGAAGCATCGGTAGATAAGAGGGGGTCGCCTCGCCGGATCTTGGAGGAATCACGCTGACTTCCGCCCCGGTATCAACCAGGAACGTGATTCCCGTGCTTGAATCCTTAATGTGAAAGAGGCGACTGTTAGGGAGGGTGCCGGCCGCGTTTGTCGCCATTACGGGCCGGCTTGGGAGTTTCCCTGGTTGAAGTATTTACAAGGGGCGACACAACGCTTCGCCCGGTTGCCGAACTTGTTGTGGTACCAGCACAATTCGCCAGATGCCTGAGATTTACGCGGAGACTTACTCCGACGTCGACGCGAAGGGGATCGTGTCTTGAGGCGGGCGAAATCTCGCCGAAGAGCTGCTATCTCCGCCCAAATCGTGCGCCAATCATCGGGTGGCGGACGTGATGAAAGCTGTGGAGGTAAAAAGTTTGGGGTCTCGGGACCCCTTTTCGTAGGATTCGTCACTGCTGTAATGGAGACAAGGGAGACGGTGCAAAAACGATCCTGAATCTCATCAGCGAGTTGTGCTGCGTCCAACAAAGACGGGGACTTGGCTGCTGTGAGAATAGCTTGCGTGTTAACCGGAAGGCGTTGCATCCACAACTCCTTAAGGAGTGTTTCATCCATGGATGAGGGGCCCAGCAACTGTTGCATTTGAAGCAACAGATTAGACGGTCGCTTATCTCCCAGTTGCAGATCTCCAAAGAGCTGTTGTAGGCGATATCTATCAGACGGTGTGACCTGTTTGATAACGGCTTGCTTAAGGGCTTCATATATATGCTCGGCGGGTAAATTCAACAGGAGGTCACGCACTTGCATCGTGACATCCTCGGGAAGCCTGGCCAAGAGTTGGCTGAATTTAGCCTGATCTGTCGTAATGCGCTGATTGTAGAACTCCGCCTCTAAGTACACAAACCACAAAGCGGGTTCCATATCTAGGAACTGTGGAACAGTAATTGTGACTGCTCCGACTCTCGGCTTCTGTTCTGAGTCCATTGCAAAATAAGGCAAAACTTAATGTATATATATACACTTAAAGGATCAACGAAAATTTACGTATATGTATATGAACGAATAAAATTAGGTAAACTCCCAAAATTGAAAAAGGTTTATTGGAATTAAGAAGTTTCTGGCTAAAATAATTTGCTGCAGTGAACCGGGAAAAAAATGCTGAAAAAATGGATTAATAATCGGGCTCACCAAATTGTAGAGGACTGGTACGTTTCTGTCTAGAATTGTGCCTATTCTCCACAATAATTAAATCAGAAAAACTGGTTATAGGACAACGACGTTTATTGCAAAGAGACCGGGGAAGCGAGCTGTAAGCAAAACACAACAGAAGCAAGGCGCAATAGACCAGTAACTAGCGTCCGGAAGGTGCAAGTGCAATTGTGACCTTGGGCGGTCGAACCAACGAGAAACTCCAGACATGCAACCACACAATGTCAATAGTGTCAACGGTCAAAATAAATAGCAAAATAGTTGGAATACGTGGCAAACCAAGAATGTCTATACAGAGTCCATGTTCCCCTTGATAATCTCTCCGGTTTTTTATAAGGAGCTCTCACATGTAAACTGGAACCTTTCATATCCACATAACAGTGATATTGAAGAAGGTCCACAAACGTCTGTGTAAACTGACGTCATATCCAACAGTTGTCCCTGTAATTATGTACGACTCAGGTATGGCCATGTGCAAGATAGCCGTGATTAAGGGATTACTCGTGCATAAAGGTATATTGTGTATCTGTCCACCTGGGCAAACGCACTGAAAATAAACGGACACCCACGACAGATTGGTAAAGGTGAAGACTACAAAATGAGATACGATGAGTAACCTAGTGCCAAATCGCTTTTTTGGATAGTCAATTTTTGATCATCACTGCGGATTACCTGGGCGACGTCAGATAAGACGATGACGGAGCGACAAATGAAGTTTCTCAAGCATTTCAACACAGTCTCGGAGTCTGTCCGAGGTGTGAGTTTGTCGATGACCAGATTAGGCCATTACATTATAAATCCCAAATTTGATATCCAATGTTGCAGCCATAAGTTCCAATCTCAGGATAGACGAAGACTTTGAGGGTGCTACCTTAGATCTTCCTGTCAAGGAACAGTAGAAAATGCTGTTGTCTCCTAAGATTTCTCGGAGATAGGTGACCGTTTCGTACCCCCTCTCGGAGATCTTAGAAGATATGTAACTCCGAATGTATTTCTTTTCCGGTGTAATATGACAAAAACGCAGAGCCCACCACTCCCATGCCCTGTGACTACCTTTCCCATTCTCCTTGGTAATTCTCTACTGTTGGTTTATTTCATCCGATACACACCATATGAACAATGGATCAGTATACAGCCACAAAGAACAAGAGAACACTGAACTCCAACGGACCGTACGCCGACACAATGCATGTCATTTAACCTCTTCAAGTAAATGACTTCTCCCACAGTGACACTCGAAACCCAACACAGCCTTCCGGTATATGCCATGGGACCCCAGTCGCCATCAGAAGACTGTGTTCTCCCGGGTTCACTGTTGTTCACACGAATGCCTACTCGTTCAGTGAAATATCTACTGATGCCTCTACCATGTCACAGGCCCACTCTGCCCGTTTGAACCCATTTAAGGGAGGCATTTCTCGTAGGTCATCGCGACAATTCGGGCTACCTCAAGCGTATCCACCGACACCAGGCCGTCGTCAACGTAAAAGTTACGCCATACAATTTGACTGGTCGATTTGCTAGAACGGTGCCCATTATCAACTGCGGTCTTCCTGGTACAAACGAAGCGTAGTGAGGTCAAGATATAGCCCACAAAAGATGGACCGTGATCTCGTGCGCGTTTGGTGGGCCATGTATTGAACACCGCTTTGTCAAATGAACCACAATGCTCACCTACACCCCTCAGGAACCTCCGCTAATAGAAACACTTCCTCTGCGTCTGAAAGCAAAGCTACTAGGCCCTAGCGAAACTGCAGCAAAACATCTCACGGGTTGTTTGTTACAGCCGGCCTTTGGAGCAAGATACCATTAAAAGAGTGCACTTCGCTGCACACTCAAACACAGTTCGCACCTTCCCAAGTTAATTCGCATCCCAGGCCAGATGAAGAGATGAGTACAACTGCCGAGTGGTCTTATCCCACAGTGGTACAAACTCGCGGTGTATAACCTCCATCCACGTGTCTTAATGAACTCGCTATGCCTTTGCGCCAATCCGGTGTCGTATGAAGTTCGCTCAGCTAATAAAATCAGACACTGAGCTAGCCATCGGTTGTCAAGAAGGCCTACACTGTCAGACCGCCGAGACAGGCTAATCCGTATCGACCATCCTTGGACGTAGCAGAGGACACTACAATACGTGTCACATGTTGATCGTCATAGAAGCTGAGTGTCTCACCAAATAATTTGCGCTCAACAAACTCCGAACCAACACCGAACCAACTGTCTAACTAAGCACTCTTGGGGCAACAACCTTGAGCTTTACTGCTTGTCGACAGCAACAGGAAACCACTCAGAAGTCCAACCTGAAATGGCCGATTTATGATTAACTTCTGTTCCCTGCCCCTTGATCCACTAACTAATATGCCTCCTGCACATTGTAACCTATTAACAAGCCGACTTTATCTTCCTTTAAAGGGATGAACAGCAAATCAACTGAGTGAGACAACCACCGAGCGTCCTTTTTGAGCATGGTCTCCACTCGTTCTACTGGAAACCCCGGACTTTGAAAGTATTGACGACGTTTTCCTTGGTTCCACCATCTTAAAACCCAACTTTCAAACCCATACCTCGGCAGTTGCTGGTGTCCGTCTTATTCGATGTACCAATACTGAGCGTTTGCACTCTTGTTAGAAGTTCTAATCGTTCAGCTAAAGGCATTTTTGAGAGTATTGTATAGCCATTATATGAAGAAAATAAGTTTAAGTCCATTTGAATTCTCAGGTTGATACGGTGGGCACGAAACCAAGACAAACCCTTCAATCATGTGAAGAGTTAGCGTCACAATTCAAATCCTTCATGTCCATTTCGGACCTCAAAGGTTCTGACTGCACGTACCTCTGGGGTATCGTGTCGCCCTTCACATCGAGGTCATGAACACTGTATGTGGATTCTGGTTATGCAGTTAGGCAATAAGCAAATAGCACATCGCTTACACACCTTTTGAACTGTATATCGTTTCTGTAAAAACACACCTCGAAGTTGTTGCCACATCTGCAAATCATGAATTTCATCGCTTACTGCCTTTCGGAGGACGGCTGATGCACGGGACATTCTGTTAGATTCATCATAGTGACGTAGGTCTCGTTTCCACCGTGTAGTGACCAGCAGTGGTTTAGCTTCTCTAAGGACCCCGGTTACAACCCTGCTTTCCCGTTTGTCTGTTCTACTCGTATGATTCTGTGTACGTCTGCTATACGAAGGCTGATACGCACTCAGTGACAATTTCTTCCGTCGTGCAACTAATTGCACTCAGCAAATGCCCGCCATTCTCCCAATGCTTCATCTGTCACGTCACCCTTCAAATTAATTTAACTCGCACTTTTTCGATCGTTGTTTGACGCACGGGAGGGTTCTATGCACTTTTTACTTGACACGATTTTGGGTGCCACCGAAAAGGCCGAGGCACATGTCTCACTCCCCCTCTTCTTTTGGTTGCTGCCGTTAGTCTGTAGTGGACAAGTGGGTATGCGCTCGACCCTCGTCCACTAACAATGTGAAACACTTTTCCTGAAGAGCAGTCAAAACGTAGTCCCATTAGACATCGAACGTATATTTTCAGCAATGTTAGGAAATATGATAAGCAGTTAGTTCTAGCCTTATCTGGGACCAAAGGCAGCAACCAAGGGAAGAAAGAAGAGAAGCGCGAAGTGGGCCACAGCCCACTCGGCGACAATCGAAAGAGCTCCCAGTCAGAAATGCGTTGAAACTTCGAGTGCGTTATACAACGCTAAGACAGGTCCAGGTCAAACGACCTTGAATGATCGAGGAATAGATGGGTCGTTAGAAGAGGAGTAAACATTCGCTGTGTGCGATTAGTTGCACGGCTGAAGAAAGTGGCACTGAGTTCATATTAGGCCCTCTATAACAGGCGTACACAGAATCATGCGCACAGAACAGACAAGCAATAAAACATGGTTGCAGCCGGGATCCATAGAGAAGTCACACGATCGCTGGTCACTACAAGTCTCAGGTTAGACTGGAACTAACTATTTGTCATATTTCCAAATATTGCGGGAAGTGTACAGCTTGCCTCCAAGTCCTAACATGTTCTTTCAAAGTGATGCCTGTTGGGACTATATTTCGACTGCTTCATAGGGAAGGCATTTTGAAATGTTTATGAGCAAGTGACGGGCGCCTACCAACTTGTCTTCCACAAGGATCACCTGGAGTGGCAAATGATTCTATGTTCCGTCATGCGCTCATATGGGACATAAACTATATTCGGTTTGTCTGGTGTCATCGCGCAAAATTTGGCAAGCAACCAGTAGCTCGTAATGCGGAGCATTGCGGGGCGTGATGATGGACGGAAATGAAGACTGACGGAAAACATTCAGAAAATTATTAATCACGAAATTGGACGAATTTCATTTCTTGCAATTTCGTCTCACGGGACCGACTGAAACCTCATTTGTGTGAACCTCGATGACGGTAGACTTTGTTGTTTGATCGGCCGCACGGTGTGGTCCGTTATCCACCAGAAGGTGAGGGCACTGAGGACGAACGATGCTGGTTATCACCATTTGGAACGTGACGATGGTGAAAGTCAGGTAGGACGTTAGAGGAAAACTTGATTGCATTATGTGACTGTGCTGGCTTAGCACCCTTATAGTGTTGCAGTTGTCCTCGCGGATGATAGTTGCGATTGACAGATTCGAGCTGTGAGCCCTAGATCGGCTCACGCTGCCCTCGGCAACTGTGTTGTTGGGATGGCGTAGATCCGGCTGGCGATCCTTCGAGGAGGAGGGCGATTGATCAAGTAAATTACCGTGATAACCATTAGGATTTGGCTGCATTGTTTGTTGGCTGGACCAAAGTGCAAAGTTTCTGGCATCGTCAGGCGTTTACGGTAAATCGCTGGCGTTCGGATTTAGCGTTTGGTGGCCGATAACGAGGTGCGCGCGACCGCGAGCGACTTACGTGTCGTTGTGTAGAGACAGTCAAGCGTGATCTCCGAGATCGGTATTGCTGGAGTTCCAAGATGCCGAGTTGGGTTCTCCGTTTTGGGCATGCCGAACAGCAATCGCACCCTGATTACTCGAAGCGAGTTGAGAGACTGTGGTTGCTTATGTTTTTTAATGTTATGAGCTGTATTTTCTAACAGCGTCGCGGTCGTTAGCGAGATTGCGTTAAGAGTATATTGCATGCACGCAAACAACCGTTAAAGATACGTAAATTTAGAGGAACCCGATCTACACGTACCATGCCCGCTTACCGTCCTGAGTTGCGGAAGGGCGGTGATGGCTTGCGGTCACCGTGCTCAGTCTCTTCGAAGGCCGAATAATGCGTCGACAGTCAGACAAACCATCGCGCTCGAATATGACTAATTTTACTCGCTGTTACTGCCTCGTGGAGTGCGGCACAAAGTATCGTCCATCTCGCCAACGACGTGAGGTGGGAGTGCCGCGATTACGTGGTGGAAAATTGCTAGTTCTAAAGTAACGTGCTTCCCACTTGCACAACCTAGAAGTTGAGGCCACTCCCGAGCAAAGACACAAGCGGTACGCCCAATATACTGACAGAAATCTGCTGAAGCAGTGTATTGAGTGAGTGACGACGATCGTGTCTGTGATAAAAGACTTAGAGGCCACGCTGTCTGATTGTATTTAGTCCGGTCTGGCAACCAACCTTCTGTTTCACCTAAAAGTCTGCATGGTTATTTTTCTTTGGCAAACGTAGGTTTCGATATAATACGGACGCCTGATATCGTTCACTTGTCAAACCTTGCTACCGCGTTGTTAATCCGTCCTTACTTCCTACTGCCAAACCACTGGTTATATCATCTCTTGGTTTCACCTACGCCTTATCTCCTTGCTATTGTATAGTTCGTTATATTTGGCCGCGTGCACGTAAATAGTTGATCTGGAATTTAGTAGATTTCGTAGAGTCGACGTTGAGGAGTTTTGTTTTATCCGCCTCCTAGTTTCTAACAGTCGTTTTTCAATTGATCATCCTGGCAATAACGATCTGACCTATGCGACCGTCTTTTCTGAGACGGAGTAGGTCGTCCAACGGGCTGCGAACTTAATAAACGCCCGCTTCGTCAGAGATGTGACTAGCCAGGATCCAGCATTTCTGTCCTGAGCTGGCCATGTGCCTCCTGGTCTCGCTTGCGACCGCCGTCCCTTTCTTTTCTCCCTTTGAGACCGATGGTATAGATGCAGGTGCACTGAAACCCCACACTACAAGTGAGAAAGATAATTACCCACAAGTATCTCTCCCCGCCTTTGAAGTGCATCCTACCTTACCTGTGATTTAGTAAGTGTGGTATACTAATCATGTACCACTGTTTTGACTTTAGTTCTTATACTACTTCTCATGAATACGTTGAGCATCGCGTACTGGAAACCTAACGATCCCAGATACTCAAAACAACGTCACGGTGTTACTGAACAAACTACCGAAGTGAATTGGTAGACTAGTTAAACAGTTTTGATCGACAGATAGTTTCCGGGAAATGAACTACGGTTTAGTGCCCAACAGGCTGAAGGTGGGCTATAATCCTGTATTGTAACGTTCATACCAGATAGAGTTCTTCCGAACAACCAAAAGGTTCAAAAGCAATCGGGAGGAGCCGAGGTGTAGAAAGGTGCTTAAGGAGACTTCCAAGCAGAGCACAGTGATAGGTAGCTTGCTATTCGCAAAATAACACACTGGCGCGATGAAGCGAAACCTCTGGGCTAAGGTGCAATCAATGGTCAGAAACAGGGGAGATTGGATATGTAGGGGTGAACATTTGGGAAGGATGGGGTCTCGTCGGATTTTCATATGACTCAACTTTAGATTTTGACACGGTTCTTGCCTGTTATTCAACCACTCAAACGGCTCACTAATGCATTATCCTTCACGTAGGCAGCTATACTCATTCCATTTGGTTTACTCACGTCCTCATTTACATCGTCCAACCCGTTACACTACAGGCAGTCTCTGGAACTACGCAATCACAGGCACCACTCAAGATCAGTAAGTGAAAGCCCGATATTTTACCCTCGTGATGTATGCAAAGAAGCCAACGTACCAACGCGAAAGACCATCTAGCACGGTTTGGAGTATGAGCAGTGAATGTGCAAATGCATACATTGCTGCGTCCCCCGCTATTCACAGTCATGTATCCACGCGTCTTCCACTGAGCTGGCAGGCAATGAGGTTAACATGGTGTCATCGAATTGTAGGAGTTGACATAGCACTGCATGTGGGGTGTTGATTTTGTCAAGGTTTGTTGCGTTATTTTGATATT
>QNGE01000782.1:60687-220194 GCA_008508345.1 Paragonimus westermani | reverse complement strand
AGTAGCAAAAACTAAAAGAACAATAGGCTGCTTCAAAAAGGCGTTCAGCCTACCAGCTGCGAAGCTGACGCTCTACGAAATGTGTACTCAGCCTCAACTCCAGTATTGCACCTTCATTTACTGCCACCTACGCAAGTCCGACAGGCTTGTGTTGGAAAACCTTCAACGATCGTTTACCACAAGCTTATCAGGATTTTCCTCTTCGCTCACCTATAGACAACGTTGTGAAAAACTTGGCATTGATCCACTTTGGCTGCGTAGACTAAAGCTGAACTTGACGTTGCTGTATAAACTCATACATTCGGATGTGATTACGTCAGCGATCACCGTCCACTCACAACACAGCCCTCCATATAGTCTAAGAAATAAGGATTCCACCTTACCAACGCCGATATCCCGGAAGAATATACGTGCGAACTTCTTCATTGTAAAGTATTCCTACATTTGAAATAAACTTCCAAATGATTTCAGAGCCAGTAACAACATTCGGCGTTTTAAAAAGGGTTTGGACAGCAATCTTACGTTAACAAAAACGATGTCCATCTTCAAACTCTCTGTATCACCTGACGACCTATTTGAGTGTGGTCCGAAAAACATTTAGCCGTCAGATGCGTAATACGTAGACAACCACTCCGCTGTTCAACGCCTCTCGAAAACATTCTGCTTGAAACTGTTTGTTATACTGTTGTATGGTTTACCCACATGATCTTTTATCGTTCGACCTAATCCGCTCTCACTGATTAGTTTTCATCCCAACATAAATAAATAAATATATATATAAATAATATATATTTCCCAACGCATATGTGGGAAGCACGCTTGTATACGTGCGATCACTGTGGATATTTGCAAACCATACATGAACGAATATTTTAACAGTAGCACAAACGTGAAGTTCCTTGCAAGAATTAGGTGGTCAAAGAGGAAACGACTGTAGTTTATGGAACTTTCACGCACGCAACAGAGAAATAGATAGTTCGCTCATTTCACCGATTCATCATCATCATCATTTTAATAACATGCGCTTTTTCATGTATATGCATTGTTCAAGTTGCTAGGAAGTGTGAACTTGGCGCTTAATACTGAATCTTGCAGGACGACGTCATGTGTGCTTCAGTTATCGCATGCACATTTCATGCGGCCTTCCGAGCCGCCGACTCAACTCTCCGTTTGCTTGAGTAAATCCCGAGTGCATAGCGAAATGCCACAAAATCCAGTACACAGCGTTATATATTCAAATGATGATGTCAAAGAATAATACTATCGCATGAATTCTCTGTCAGATAATTCCGCATACCCAGTGTTTGTCATAGTAAATGTCATCACCCTCATTTTCTCATCTAACGTGTGAAATTACAATCTCTTTCTGATACCCATAAATATCCAATGAGCGAAGGAATTTTTCTACTACGGATGGACGCAAGGAACTTCGTCTTGGCTCAACGGTGCGCGAGATGTTCAACTTTTTGACGTGTAGCGTTCTGTACAGCACTCTATACTCCACAATTTTTATTGTTCGCTCTTTCCTTACTTATCTTACTCGCTTGTACAGTCCATGTTTAAACCAAGTTAATCGATGATTCGATAATCAATTATCCAAAATCTACCTCCGAGGTCGTGAGACGTGCGTCTTCTCTGCGTTCTGTGTAGCTCGTGTACAGGTTTCGGGGTGGTTAAATACCAACGGAACCAACCATCTGTTTTCAGCAGAAATATCTTAGGAGTAACATCACGGATCGTTTTCGTCGGCTATTTCATTCAGTGTAGTGGAATTTCTAAACTAACGCACCTTCGCGAACTACTGTGAGTCATTCCATTTTGGTTTGACTACATTTTGGCTCCGCGTTCATGTTCGAGTATTTTGACAGTGTTTAGGCCCACGACAGACGTCTTCGAGCAATCGAAGAAATCCTGCGTCGAACTCTACCCAATCGTTTGCTAGATTTTGAGATTTTCCTCCCTGCCTCGCCAAAGCCGACTTATCTTGAGATTCTCTGCCATTAGGGGGCAGCCCTAATGGTGGAACACTCCAAGGATGCGGCTGGACGTGTAACATGCAGGCCAACCGACTCTATTTTGAATGCCCAGGACTTCGCAGACCAACCTACGAGCAACGTGGACGCATCAGAGGGCAGCGTTCTCCCAAAGCGGAGGTTCAAACAGCTATTCCGAAGATGGAAACAATACGACCAACCATGAGCCGAATACTTAGTAAGTCATGCACACGACTTACACAAACGCAAACCAATACGGCCCCGGAAACACAGAGGCACATCCCGTTACACAACTCAAATTCAATTCGTGCGCGCTCGCTCATTTCGGTTGCGCGTTGCATACTGTAACATGCAGGCCAGCCGACTCTACTCTGGATGCCCGTGAATTCGCGGACCAACCTTCGGACAACGTGGACGCACCAGGGAACAGCGCTCTTCCGAAGTAGGGGTTCGAACAACAGTTCTGAAAAGAGAAACAACACAAACAAACATGAGCCGAAGGCCCAGTAAGCCATGCACACGACTTACACAAACGACAGCTAAAACGGCACCGACAACACAGCAGCACGCCCCGTTACACAACTCAAATTCAATCCGTGCGCGCTCGCTGGTTTCGGTAGCGCGTTACAATACGTTCTCCACGGAGTGACCTTGAACCATTTAAAAATTTGCCCGTGCCACAGTCTTGTAAAAAGTAATTTAGTGTAACATTCCATTTTTGATGACTAAATCTGTGACGAGAGCAAAACAACTCATCTTATGTTGCATGCGTCAAAGTTTCATAAGCTGCTGTCATTTTCTTTTTGACCACGTCCCTTCAGTCAGCGGGCTTCACGTGTGTGTTACTGCTAAATTGATCGCTTTTGTATCGTTTGTGAATATATCTGCAGTGATCGCGCATAACCCAGCGTGCTTCTCACATATGCGTTGAGAAATATATATTATTGTTGATATGTACTTTATCATTTTTCGGGCGAAGAAACTTTTCGCTTTTATCTTGTGGGACTCACCATGTCAGTAACTGTGAAACTGTTTTCGTTATTCCGATCCTGGAAGTATATATTCTTGTATGCTGGTAAAAGATCGCCCCTAAGACGTCTACAGTCTAAGAAAAATAGTTCTGGTTTCGATAGACGGTCTTCATCCGACATGAAACTTGGGCCCTTAACTCAATCAGTTACCGTTTCCGAGATGTCCTTCAAAGCGGTTACATCTTCCTTCCAGTATCATGTCACAGGTGCGTAAAGCGGTGTAGATTGGAAACTCACGAGAACCCTCCCGAGTATTGTTGGCTTGCCACTGGCTTTCTTTGCTAGCAGCATAACTTTGGCAACAGGATAGAGGTGCGAGATGGCAGCGTTACTTAGGTCGCCCTCTTGGTACACAGTGGCTAGGGTAGTGCCACCGATGCGGCTTGTCCTAGTACTGTGATGGTAGATGCAGACAATCTTTGACTTGGACTTGTTGAAGAATAGACGACTATCCACGGTTCACGGATGCATAGCACCCAAGTCTCTTTGGGGGCTTTCTGCGCCTTGAGCACCACGTAAGATGCGCCGAAGTTTCCTACCATTAGCATAAATTGGAGCAGAAGAGTTATGTGCAACTGGGAAGTCGCTGGTGCAAGCTGAAAATAATAGGGTGTGCGGCATAGAACCCCGCAGCATGCTGGTTGTGACGCTTAATTGACTTACTTTTGTATGCGCAACAAGATGTGTACTGTTTGAACAGTAAATAAATCCCATTGCATAGACCAACATTGTTTAACTTATTCAGCAGCTCCCTGTGAACCACTTTACCGAACGCTTTCATTATGTCTAAAAACCTAACGCCGCCGGGAGAGGTCCATCAAGAACTTTTATGCTAGTTTGCCGCGACGGAAAGCTTCGTCGCGCATGAGTGAATGTTTATCAAACCGTGCTATTCTAGAGCGAACAGTGGGTGGATGCTTAAATGGTTTCTCGTGGAATCTTCTGTCGTGCTCTCCATTACCTGTGACACTTGTAACAGAGTATTTGGTCTAAGTTCCTCGACGTTTGTTTTATCCTCGCTCTTACGGACAGAAGATATGATACCGCTTTCAGGTGGCGGAATTGAACCGGTGAAGTATGAGTCTTGGTAGAAACGGGTGAGCGGTTTCGCCATCTCATATGCGCATCCCTTCAACGGAAGTGGTAGTACTTCATCAAGTCTTAAAGATTTGTCGACTCACGACACGAGTGACTGGCACGTACGCTAGCCGGGGGTTGAAATCTGGAGATGTCCGACGAACGCTATGCTTGTAGTCTGTAACAGGGAGTTCCGTCTCAGTTTGCCTGTTGAAGACTAATGCATACTGGGCACGTAACATCCTTGCTGTCTCGAAGTTAGACGTGGAGAGTCGAAATAGTCCGACGATACGATGTATTATCCCTTGACCTGGCCAGAAGACCCACATGCCAAATGGATCTATTAGGACGGTTATCTGTGGATTTTACAAACGACGGCTGGTGAACTCTGTGGTCAGCGCGTACTGTTGCCGTGTCTTAAACACGACAAATTTCGTGGGCCAGTTGTAAGGTGCCATCTCTTTTGAGAATAAATGCATCACACAAGGCTCTCTTTGCTTCCATAGGCGCTTGATCGGACGTTTGGGCCAGGACGACTTGCAGGCGGGCGTGAAGTATAAAGTAGACCTGAACTAAGTGTTGCGGTTTTCACATATTGTAGTGGAGACGGACGGTCATACTACACTACTTACACCATCATTCGGTGGTGAGGCGACAGCGTGGATCAGAATGACCGAGGGGCAAATACGGGAGAGATACGGGAGGGACCATTAGAGGGCGACATCATATGGAATGACATTTGCTACATGAAGGAACTGAGCATTGATATCCGTAGCGACTGGGACGTCCTGAGCTAAGTGTTGTGTGCAAATGAGTGTTTTTATTTGGAGTCCGGTTGAGGCGCGTAACCCGTGTACTGGTTTCCTTGAACAAATAAGCTTTGTGCCGTTCGCGTTCCGGTTTACAACAGTATGACGTACAAGTGTCCACTTGTTCATCTGGCCATTGCAGTTGCTGGTTGTTGGTCAATTGGCATAATATTAGTATTCACGAACATTTCGAAAGTTGGTTCGTTTGAAATTGCGTCGAACCGGCGCTGGAGAGCTGTTGGTGAAGATGCCATACATTAGGAGTAATCTGATTGTATTGTGATCCACGGCACCCATTGGAATGCAAAATTTGACGGCATCCATCACGTAGGGTTCGGTAAGTTACGCCATGCCTAAACAGTATTGTTTGTGACCACATCTTCATCTCGTAGTTTGGCTAACGTGTGGGTCTCTCTTCCCGAATGAGATTATAGAAGTCAGTGGCTGCAGTGGCTAAGGTTCCCCTACCGGCTGGACCTTCCGGCCGAAGGTTGGAGCTGCCTGGGACGTAGGCACAACATCTCAGGGCTGCGGTGGCCCACCTTGTAGCACTGCATTTTTTCGTCCCCATCTGGGATTACAGACGGTTCTCACGATGACGTGCGATTTCACAAAATTCTCTCACGGACTCGTCAAATGACGGCTGTTAAGGACCTCTGTTTAGGGTTGTGCCTGAAGCAACACTAGTGTGGACTGCTACACCTGTTTTTAGCTAACCAACAGATCGTTACCAAGTATACATGGACAGAAGAGCCTACCTCCCGGTCGGATGTGTCAGACTTCAACCACCTCTCCACCATGCTTATAATCTTAGACCTCTCTAAGTCGACAAGCTGTCGTGATCCTTGCACCCTGTTGTTCAGAGAAAGAGGGTCAGTAAAGATATATCAGTGGCCAGATACGCATGTCTGTGTACCATTATCTGTGGATAGCGTTTGCCTGCAGATAAGCTACGGACATTCCCTAGGCTAGGCTGATTCATTGGAGGTCGGCTGTACCGAGTTTCTTGGCTGTGTCGGAGGGCGAGGGTTACTGGTAATTCCCATAACCCTGGTGGTCTCGACCAAACTTGCAGTCATAAAAGATGCATTAGTGACAGACTTTCCACGTCCACACCTCGGTTTATCTGCGTAAATTCGAAGCTCAGGCGAAGCTTTGCTTAACATCTACCCCCTCCGAAAAACATTCGATGACAGCGATTGTGGGGACTGTAGTTAACGATAACCTGTGATGTGAGATGGAGCACAAGTGTGTTGAACGCAAGATGGATGTAACACGTTCAAGCTTACTATGGCCGAACAAGCCTCCAACTGTTGATGAAACACTTGCGAGTAAGAGACACATCCGCATCCTCCAAGTGCTTTGCGCCGTGCACGTTTCGTGGCAGTGACAGCATTTGAGACTACAGTACATCGATCGTCGTGTCCCTCCGGCTGCCCAGGAAAAGTCAAGATTCTTTCGCATGCAAGAGTCTATGAGAATGCATTCGGAAGACACTGTTGATCCCGGGCGTCTAGTGGTCGTTTGAGAAACGCCTAATCTACTCTGCACGTCCACCGATAAGCTGAATCCAGGATAGTCGCGTCCGTAAGCAACCAGCTTTTATAAGTTCTGAGCCCTTCGAGCTACCAATTCGGATCCACAATGAAAGACGATCGTATTGACGAGTTTCTTATTAATCAGGTGCCAATGTTCAAGAATATTACGATACAATAATAATAATGGTATATTTCTCAACTCATCTGTGAGAAACACGCTCGGATAAGCGTGACCAGTACACACATTTTAACGTGAATCAAATGCCGTACACATAATTGTTAATTGTACCATGCATCAGCGATGAAAATGGAGTAATAAAACAGACAAAATAATGGAAGAAATCTCTAGTTTATGAAGGGGTAGTTGGCTCACTTGCTTTTGAAACGATAGTTCTCAAAATTTTCAATATTTGACCAAAAATGTTAAGTTGTTACATCAATTCTTGCTTCATAAGGTTAACGTTGACCTTATGTCGAAGGTCATGCCAAAAAAGATTTTTCAGGATGGAGAAAATGAACAGTCGAAGAATTTCGCCATCAGTTGATGTAGACGGCCTCGGAAAAAAAGTGTAGAAACTTTTGGGAAGATGAAGGAAGATAGGTGGGTCCCAATTTTCCCGGAGAAACGGACGATCTTCTGGACTGGACTGCGTTATTTCCTCAAATCGACGGAATTTCACGGACTTCGCGAATTGTCCAACCAGTACAAGATTTTGGTTTTCCGGAGGTGATGGAATGTTGTCTCGCGTTAGAGTGTATCGTGGAATCAAGAATGGAAAGCAAAATTGCGTGCTAAGCAGAAGAACCTATAAAGGTCATGTGAAGTATGACGAATAATGGAATCAGATATTTTCTGACTAAATCTTTTATATAGAATTTATAATTTATTTGTTAGTTAATAAAATATATATTTCTAACAAATAATTGTTATCGTATAACGCGATAAGTGATCGATTCACAGATTTTCGTAGTATATGACCACAGCCGAGTTCCGATGTCGATCTAGTATGTACGGCCGTTATGTAGAATGGGAAAGATGTTTAGCAAAATGAAAAGATTATCAGGTGGTCTGTTAGGAGAGAAAGGGACACATATTCATATGTAGTCATATCAAGCGAACAGGTTAAGCTGTATATATTCTCTAAACTGTTTAACTTGCGCAGCTATTGGGTAGTGGTTGATAGCTATACACAGCTGATAATCGTTAAGTATGGAGTAAGAGTGTACCAGGATGGTTTGGTTACTACTAACGGGGATGTTTAAAATGTTACCATATGCTGGCTGTAGTTTTGTTATGCAGCTGCAATTTTTCAACAGAGCTGTGTACAAGATCTATCCCGCTGGAGAAATAATAAGTTTCAAAAATGAGGAATTCCTCAAGTGGAAAAGTTGATAGCTTTGATCAGTTTTAAGTGTGTGGCGTTACATCATGTGGTATAGGTTCACCCTCGGTTGTTATTAGATTAGATCCGATGTTTAGATGTTAATAAGTCCGCTTTCAATGATATCGTCTTCAGGCAGGCAGAGTTTGAAAATCAACCTGACGTTCTTTAATGTAAAGAAAGTTTCTAAGCTTCGTTTGAATTGATGTATATTCTTACTGACTCTAATTGCATGTGGGAGTTTTTTCCAAACTGGGGTATATTTCACTAGGAAAAATTTTGAACGGAGTTGTTTTACGGGATTTATGAGTTGTCAAAGTGAATTGTTTGTTCCTGATGTCTTATTTTGAGCTATGCTGAAGGCTAATCGCGATTTTAACAGTAAATGTATCGCCATAAATTAGATTATACATGAGCGCATGGTTCAGCTTGAGACGCCCTAGCCAAAGAGGCTCTAGTTCAGGCGTCTGGCAGCGTTCTCTGTAGTTCAAAGAAGACGGATAACCCACTAAACCTTTCGCAAATGCACGTTGGAGACTCTCCAGATCTAACCTATCAGACTTGCGCAAGTGACGATATATGAACGTGCAGTACTCAAGTTGGGGTCATACTCGCAACTTATAAAGGTGCAGTCGAGCTACAGGAAGGGAGAATGAGTGCTTAATGTATCCAGTCGTTCGTCTAGTTTTAGCCACTAGGAAAGATGTATGTTCAGCAAAATTGAACGAGCTTGAGTAACGTATACCCAGGTCGCGGACTGAGTTGGCAGTTGAAATAGCATGACCATCCAGCTTTATAAAAACCTCTGGTATATGACAACCGTGTGCGACATTGGTGGATTTATTGGCTGATAATTTCATTAGCCAGGTTTGACACCAGGACTCTAATGACATGATGTCCTCCGGTATATTTCCTAAAGACAAATTAAGATCGCCAGTAAGAAAAGTGTGGAAAACCTTGATATCATCAGCGAATAGGAATAGTTTGCCATGTTTGATAACTTTACATATATCATCTATATACATGAAAAAGAGTAACGGTCCCAGGACGCTTCCTTGAATCACTCCGCTGGTGACTGGTCTGAGCGTTAAGCTGTTGTCTCCTAATTTCACTGGTTGTGTGCGGTCCACAAGGTATGAAGCAAACCAGCTGAGTAATGGGTCACGTATACCGGAAGATGCCATTTTGATCAGGAGACACTTCTGAGGCACACGATCAAAAGCTTTTTGCTTATCCAGGAGAACAATAATAACTGCATTCCCTGAATCAGCAGATATTGTAACATGATTAAAGAATTCCAGCTGATAAGTCATGCACGAACGCTTGCTGAGGAACCCATGCTAGGGTAGGTTTATAAGATTTTGTGATAATAAGAATCTAACCACGCGACATTTTGTTATCCTTTCCAACACTCTAGAACAAAGTTGAGTATGTTTGGTGAGACGATAATTGTTGACGTTTTGTCACAATCCACCTTTGTAACGAGGCTTAATTATAAAATTCTCCATTGGGGAGGGAAGGAACTTAACGATAGAGAAAGCGTATAAATCTTAAGCAAAAGAAGAGGGATGTCATCCCCTCAGTGTTTGAGAGCAACAGGGTGTATACCCTCTGGACCAGGAAGACAAGAGGGTTTGATAGTAGCTAACCAAGTGCGTATTTTTATTGCATCAACAGTAACGTGGCTTGGAAACGAGTTTGTTTTGCAGGGAGAGGTGGAGGCAATACATTCTCTTCAATGTTGAAGGAAGCAGCAAATTACAAACTGGAGGCCTCGCAGATTGTTACGGAATCATCTACGGTAGTTTTGTTCCGTGATGTAACTAATGAGATAATAGGGTCTCTTATACAGTTTCTGCGTTTAAATAACTGCATCAACTCAGAGCTCTTCTCTTTGCTGTTCAGTGCACGTTTTTTCTCATTTGGGTGGAGCATTTTGGTTCTAGTTTCTATAGTGCCAAACATTTTGTGCATTTGAATAATGGGGGAGAAATAATGTGTTTTCCGGTATCGTGATTTCAGACTTCTGAGCTTACATTCCTCTTTTGGGGTGAAGGACCAGCTTTTACCACACACACTACGGTGTTTTGATCTTTTCGGGGTTAAGATATTCATACAAAATCTGAAATGTTCAGTAAATACTTCGGTTGCAATACTAGGGTCAGAGGTCTGAAAGACTGTGTTGCACACCAATGACCTCAACAGAGTGGCAAACGTATTCCAGTCGATTAATTTTATCTGACGATAACCTATGATGTTCGACGCTTTTACAGCTTTCAGGTCAAACATGAGGTTGACCACGTTGTGATCATTTCCTAGAAACCGTTCTAGGACGGATACTTTGGCAGAAGAGATACCTGCTGTAAAAATGAGATCTAAAGTGTGGTCTAGTCTGGTGGGTGCTAAAATGTGTTGGCGTTAACCAATTGCTTGGATACATGCAAGAAACTCTGCTTGATTTGCAGGGGCTGTGGAGGAGGTCCAAGAGATACTGAGCGTTTTAAAATCTCCACCAATTATTTTTTACCCTGTGGGCAATGTTGATACATAATTCAGTCCATTAATAAGGTTAGTCACGTCGTCATGAGAGGCGTTAGGTGGTCTGTAGACACATCCTAAGAGTAGTTCACGGGATTCAGTTGACACTGATAGCCACAATGAGTCATCAATTCTATCAAGACACGGCTCATCGAGTATAATTACAGAGTACTGCTACCTTAAGTAAATCAAACATCCACCGCCACGTCCTGCATCCCGATTTTTTCGGAACATATGATAACCTATAAAATTTAGTTGTGTGTTTGAAGTCTCAATGGTACACCAAGCTCCAGTGACCAGAATAATGTAAGGATTATCTAAGAAGATGAAGGATCCAAAAATGTGCATCTTATTGACCAGTGAGCGTGCATTCAAAAGCAATGAACTTATTGCATTTTACTTGTTCGACGTCATCTTTAGACCTTTAAAATGTCCGAAGCAGAAGGGTCCTTGTGATTCAGAAACTTTGGTGACGTCCCTTGGTCTAATGTGGTTATGGTGAGCGTATCGATAACTAATGGAATGTCCCCTGCGTCTGGGTCCATGACAGGAAATTTTGGAAAAGTGTCAGTAAGGTGTATTGAGGCATTCGGGATATGGGAGGTGCTTGGGCAGAGGAGGTTTGAACGGTGTGTGACGCAATAAAAGGGGTAAGGTTGAGATGGATTGATCACATCTACATGCACGTTGTCCGCGAATGGATCACGGGATGCATTCAGGTGAGCACTATTACTGTGGGGGCTGTTTGTATTGAAAGGGGCGTTAAGCATGGGATAAGCAACTCTGGTGGGAATAGTGGGGTTCTGGTTAAGTCTTGCTTTGAAAGGTGTGTCGCGTGAGATATTGCTATTGTTGGGAAGAGGTCAGAAATTAGAGACTGGTAATAGATACATCCTTTTTCTCCCTGGGTGTGGGTATGGGTTCACATGCTTATTTTTTCTCTTGTATTGCGGATGTGGTAAGCACGAACGACTTGAGGAGGGTTTATTGAAGCCGGTGCTCCACTGACGGCTGGTTGTTTGGTTCCTTTGGGATGAGTTTAAAGTTGGAGTGCCGGCGTGTGTATCACTGGTGGATGGTCTGAGCCATACTTTGTCTGATCTAGCAACCGCGTTGACAGGTTTGCATTTAGACGTCCCATTTGGAGCAATATAGGCACACTCATCTACATGCTGTTGTTTGGAAGTTGACTCCTTGACGGGAGTCGCCGGTTCGTAAGGCAGGTTGCTGGAACTGTCAAGATCTACTGTTAAGTTAATCAAGTCGGCTAATATGATATCCTCGACGCGTTGTGTTTTCAGGAGGAAGATAACGACAAACCCTGATAATAAACCCATCAAATATACCAGTTCCGGGGGTAACGTTTCATGCGAATATGATCAAATGCAACAGTCGCTTAATGGAAAGGCTATCAAACGCACATATGGACAAAGGGGCGACAACGGAAAGTAATGAAGGAAAGCTACTCGGGAACAAGTTTCTACAAGCAAATGATATCAAGATCTGGTAGTACATCATGATTAACCTTCGCGGGAGAAATGAGTTGTCACGCGCGTAACTTGAGTGGTCGTGTCAATCTCTGCAAGTAAGGCTGGCAATCATTATCAAGAGAAATTCCAGTGTGAGACGAACCAATGAGGAGGGAATAAATAAGACAGAAAACATGAGCATCGACTTTCCGTATAAACGTAACAATCATCAACCAATCATTGCATGCAGTCACCTTAACAGATACCGTTGAACGAACCTTCCTGGTGTCCTCTGTCTTCCTAAACTTTACGCGGGCTAGCCGAAGGCGTCCCTAGTGGTGAGACTCACATGCCCTTTCACGGCTGGCCTCAGTAGATCGCGAGGAGATTCTCTTTGCAACTGATCGCGCGCCTTTTTTGATAGGGAAGCATTCTTCCGCTTTCTGCAGCGTCCCGAATAATGAGATCATGTGTAGCGAACGGGAGACACCGATCACGTCCGCGCGTGTTTGTGCTTTGCATACTGAGTTGCTGGACAGGTACGTCGTTCTGACACTCATCTGGCGGCTTAAAGCTACCCTGCATCGTGCCAGTAGATGAGTTGGGAGCATGACACTCGGAGACTTAATCACACTGTTTGTCTGGTGCGTTATATCAATGCCGGTTTACTGGCCAGTATAGAAGGCACACGCCTTTGACTGCGCGTAGTCAAGACAAGGTCAGCTGACGTTCGCGCATCAGCGACGGAGGTTGCGACAGGTAACTCGCTGACCAGTTTGTTCGTTCAGTTTACGTTCTGAGTAATGTTTTCCACAGGAATGTCCAGTCGACAAATTGCACACTGGCATATGGGTGCCGGAGTTGATGTGTCTATGAGATTCAAGTATATGACTACGGGAAAACGAGGATCACGCCCATCACCTATAGAAGTTGCAAGCCGGACTAGTGGTTCTTCACAATACGCTCACTCTACCCGCGACGTCTATTGCTAGACTGGGTCTAGAATAATCGCATCCGTAGCGGAGCGAACATCTGCGAAGTGGGAGCCCGTTGAACAACCGATTCAAATCTGAAGACGGTCCTTAGGGGGGATTTCTTACTAGTGAGAAGGTGAAGGTGCAAAAAATATAAATGGGAAAAAAATTGACAAACATCGATAATCAATTCACCAAAGTCACGGGTTCGGCGACCGACGATTCATGTATACAAGACCGAACACAAGGGTGACGCGGCAGCGGAATGACGAAGCGAAAATGAAACAATTGTCCACATAAAAAAAGGTCCAGCAGGGAACAGCAAAAATGAAAAAGACGCGCGAGAACAAGGTCTGGCAAGTAAACCTTATCTAACCTCAGGAACACATCGCGACTAACGTTCGTCAGAAGGATGATTTTTTGCGCGCGAAATTCGAATGATTGTGACATTCGTTGCAAGAATACCAGGAGGATTCCAGGTGTGAGAAGAAAGAGGGACAGAGAAAATAGAATAAATAAAGAGAGCAAGCGTGTACGCCGACCTTCTATCAAACACCTGTTGGTCGTCAAACACTGAGCGCACGCAGCCACTTTAGCAGTATATATGATATTTGTTGCACGCGTTCCTCTGGCCGACAATAAATTGAGGCTACAACGGATAAAGACTGATAGCGAAAAGCGTAATCGCGTGGACGCACGCACACACCTTCTCTACTTCCTAAACGCGGCACACAAAGTTAAAATGACAAAGAAATTAAAGTGGTAACCGTGAAGACCTTTGATCAAACTCTTCAGGTAGATGGTTCCCAGACATTATTCAGAGGTGCCAGAGGCAATAACCTAAAATTTTCCACCAATTTTCCAACGAACACGTTCAGATGTTCGCACGCTAATGTTAGCACTTTGAAGTAAATCCCTCGGATAAGAAAATACCTTGCTCTCCTTCATGCAAACTAAAAACTCACTCTCGATCAACAAAAGAGAGGGCACTTCCAAGGATTTGCAACTACTAACAATTTGGCTGGTATCTGCACGTTTATGTGCGCACCGCAAATTTTACTAACACAGAGACGGAGTCTTTAAAAACGCCGGCAAAAGTAGTAGGAGCTTTTTTCGTTATTCGCGATGCAGCAGTCTAAAACAACAACACTCAAAATATTTTAACTATCGAAAAGCACAGGGGGAAAAACAAAAACTTGGCGCGTTTGTAGTAGTGAGTGATGAGCCTAAGCTGATCTGAACTGACCTCAATAAGCTACCATTTATAACGAGAGAGACGCATGCAACCCAAAAGTTACTGAGTTCCGGTGGATTATTATTTTCGGATAATTTGACGCACACAAGTTACTCGTAATTATTCGTGATGTCTATCACAATATTTCAAACTTCTAGCATTCAAAAACTGAGGCCACTTCGAAGTCACCTTGAACTACTTAACCGCGATCGGAGAAGAGACGATATTTGTAGTAGGACGTGGATAACAAGCTGGGAGAGATACGCATGTACGATCCTCTGAGGAATGCGCACACAGCGAGAAGAGTAAACCGGTGTGCACAAATGCTGATTGATATGGTGATTTATTCGATTTGAACAACACGCGAATTGTGACGCGGAAATGCGGTACTTAGTTGAAGTACCGTTGGTTAGTGGAAATGAAAAATGTTGCGTGCTGGAGCCGCATACTAATGTCGACCCAAAGGAAACGAAGTGTACAGAGGAAGGAATACAGCTTGGCAAGAAATGAGACCAGCTGTGTTTCAGCGTCAGAGGTGAAGTAAATCACCGGCTACGAGATATATATTTTACAGACCAACACAAATATGCTAATATCACACAACGTCTTTGCCAAGAAAATTACACATATATCGTTCGATATCACATAAGTGATCACTCCAGAGTCCACCATTTAAAATGTCAGATTGCTTTCCAGTTCTTACTCCCACCTACATCAATTATGCGGGTAATACTTCTGTAACAAAACGACTCAAATCTACGCTCTGACAGGATGATTTGCAAGATTCTCTTGCTTTGACGCTTCGGAGTAATCGAGGAAGTCCTGCGCTGGTGTCTGCTCACTTTTCTGCCAGACTTTCGAGTTTTCCGTCCTCCCTCGTCCAAACCAATTCACTTCTGCACTTTTCCGACGCCAATTGTATTAAGTACTGATGAAATCCATTTGACGACGCATTTGGACGTACTGTCCGGTGTGGCCTTCAACTAGTTGAAACAGTGGCTCATGCATACCTCTCCTAAGGTCAACTTGATGTAACATCAAATCTATGAAACCGAAGCTCTGATATGTGCGAACGATATTTCTTAGTGCATGCGTCAGGGTTTTGTAAACTGCCATTCTCCTGCCCCTGACCACGCCCCTTTTGCCGACGGCTCTCCATAGTTGTCAGATTGCGCGAACACTTGCTATTTTGTATCGTACGGCACCATATGCACAAATCGCGTTCATAGAAGCTTGCTTTCCACACATCCATAAAAAATAAACATTGTTACCATACTACCTAACAGGCCCACATGCAGATGGCATTGTTTTGCTGTTGGAGCCTCTTTGAAATGGAATGTGCCACCGGAGGCTACTCTCATGTCGGCGTCAACCCTCATCTCCAGCAAACAGCTAGATAGCCGAATCACCCCAAGTTAATCATAAGCAGTTGAGTATATATAGCTCCGTGTATATTTCATTCATTTGCTGTCTTCCCTACTTCCCTCAACTATCTTTCCTTTCTCCCTTTCTCCGTAAAATCCAGTAGGTTTTCATTCTGTTGCTACATTATAAAACGGTGCAAAATTCCTGGGCGCTCGTCTGTTGCAAGCTGCTCCGACACACAACAAATTGTACATAATCTCGTCCTTTCAGAAGTTCACGTGGTCAGAAAAGACAAGCAACAATCTGCTTACCACAATAAGAACGAATCTGCCGTGAACATGCACGTTTCATGTCACGGTTTCGTGGCGGAATACCTTGAAGTGGGAACGTTGTACAGATATACTACCAAAAATCACTGCTTCTGCACGGATCAGGTTTGAAGGCTTTTAAAAAAAGATTTGGCAGTCGCCAGTCCTCGTTTTCAAAATATATTCGGGAATATCGGTGCTGAAATTCTGGGCAAAGTGCTTACAGTCAATTAGCTTTAGACGAACAGTATCAACAAAAAATTGAAATACATCCGGAAGGTGCCCAACGTACCAGTCTGGTGAGCAAATAACATCCACAGTTTTGAAAAAACAAACCATTATAGGAGTCAGCTCAAATTTTCTAGTTTTCTAGGTGGGCTGGTTTCAGTTTTCAAGACAAAGTAGGGGATCCTATAACCACAGAATGCTCAGTTTCCTAGCCTTCCGGAGACGTCGACGGAATGGGAATTTGTTTATGTATAAAAACGTTCTCGGCTTACTTTTCTATACGAAATTCACACCTTTTCTCGTTTTTCAGGGGTTTAGGTAGATATTGGTCGGCGGAATGTTACTGCTAGAGGTGGTTGCGGATAACATTAGCATTGGGTTTTTTCGATCACTGATGCATACGGGAGGACTAGCGGCATACCACATATATGATCGTTGAGTCAAACGTGGCCCGAAAACCGATCTTCAGTTTGAAAAACATCAGACACTAATACTTCTACGATACTTATAAAGAAAATGCATCACCGATTACAATAAGCAAACCGCAATCGTCCACGACGATATTCTCGTTCAACAAAATCAGTTTATTCCCAACATCTCCAGCAAGGACAAAGGTGAACCGTCAGGCATGCAGACCAGGTCAAGAATGGCTGATAATGCCGCAGACGATCAGTAGTTGACCCTGTCCACCATACTGCATCGTTTTGAACTCGACTGATGCCAGGCGGCTTCGATATAAAACATTCCACGAAAGAAGGTTTAACCAAGCTGCCTGCGGATCACTGGAAAGTATATTTTCAAGGCGGTCGTTGATTAAGTATAAGACGCTAATCATCCATTAGAGTCCTGAAAGTTTTCCTTATCGGGGTGTGATTCAACAGAACAGAAACAACGTATTCAAAACGCTTCGGGTGCAAGTTCTCCATTATTTTCTCTCATGTTCTCGTTCACAATGTTATTCGCAGTGGAAGTCAATGGGATGGAGGAGTGCAAACGCATACTGTGCGGGGATTTACGCCGAAGTGACCATTTTTCAAATGAAACGCAACTGCAAAAACCACAACTGTCAGTATTATGGTTCCAAATGCGCATTAACCCCCCGACCAGTGAACTACTCTGTTGATAAAGACAATCTATTTTAATAAAACAGTGGAGGATCAAAAATTCGTAAATTCATCAATGAGCTGGAGGGATCACAGATGTAAGTGCATTTCGCAAGCGTTCCGGCTGAACTTTTCTGGAGGCTCAATCACCTAGATCGAAATTTTGTTCCCCCTCACTGATATCCGAAGGTTCTCGAGGATCCGTACTTGGCCCGCTGTTGTTTCTGACACACATCAGTGACCTTCCCGACCTTATTTCTAACAACTCTCTCCTTCAGGCTAAAGGCTCAAAAGTCTGGAAGGCTTATGATCTCAGTGCACTGCAGATTGAACTTTACCGTATTAGGTAATGGGAGAATTAAAACACTGTCTCTCTAAACGTCAGCGAATGTGCACATATGTCGCTTGGAGGAAACCGCGGAAATCTAACCGTGATGAACAGTACACAGAGTGTACCAGACCTCACAAATTCGATCCTGAAAATATGTGGGGATTTGGTTTTCGCCCGGCTTACTTTTCCCCTCTAACCACCAGGTGTCCGTCAATAAAGGAAGTGGAACATGGGTCTGTAAAATAACCTCAACAAGTCGTGCACACAAGCTTGGAAGATGACCCACTCGCCGTCGGATGTGTCCGGCGAATAGCCACTGAAATGGCCTCTGCCTTGCAGCATTTCTGCTGTGAGTCTCATCTTGGAATTCTTCATCTAACAGTTACTAAGGTTCTGGGATGAATTAATCCACACACGTCTTCAAAGCGGTACCAGCGCAGCAATTCTTCACTCCAGTTGCCGGCAACCGTCAGGAAGGTCACGGCATGCTGTGACCCCGGAGCCTCCTCAGGCGGCAGTTCTCTTCTCACTAGGCTATCAGACTTTGAAACAACCCTCCGGTAGTAGTTGTTAGCTGCTCTTCTAAGGACTGTTTCAAAGTGGTATTGGATTCCCACTTACTTAAGGAATTGTTAAATTGGCGCTTTTTCTGTTAAGTCATATTAGTATTTTAATCACTCTTCTCTGTCGGCAAAGCAGAACGAGTCCAACACAACCATCCACCTAAGTTCAAGGTCTTACTTTCGAAGCTCCGCCTTGAGCTCTCCTCTCTCTTCTTCTACCAAATCAGATGAGGAAGTAGCTTTTCATTGCATGTATACACACTGTCTGAGCCCGTTCAACGAATTCCCAAAAATCACTCAGTTAGCTCACAACAATCAACCCATATGTTGCTCTCTAGGAAGCCCGCCTTACAGGTAACTTAAGTGAAACTGAACTGATTGTCTCCGGGTACCCGGTTTGCACAGCTGACTTCACCCGAAGGAGAATGGGTCTCTGCAACATTTTTTTCCACAGCCCTCTGATAAACATGCCGCTTACTGGCTTGGACTAACACCACGTGACCGGAACACACTCCTAGCGGGGTTATCTATACTTCTTCCTTATACGACGTCTCCGACGGCTACACTCTTTTCGTAAACCCAGACATTTTCCCGGGATTACAACTCTGCTCATCTGCCTATTACTGATGGTCTTAATGCACCTAAGATAAACTGGATATTAGTTGCTCACCAGGACCGTAGAAGCACATTCTTGACGTCACTATTGGTGTTGATGCGAAGGAGAGCGTGAACACAGCATGTCAACGCCCCGACGCGGCACGTTCCGGTTCGATTCCTTTCTGACCGACCTAGTCACCACCATTGAGAGACGCCTGATAGACGGACTGGTATCAAGCCGCCACCTGGATGAAATACTCACTCCTTCTTGACCTTTGATCTCATCTGCTAATGGTTACAGCAACAAGCAAAAAAGTCCATAGTTCGAAATTTCAATCAAGCAGGTTTTGAGCAATTCACGAAGTCCAGATCTGAAGTATTAGCAATCGTTCGCTTGATTTGGGAATTTTTCGTCTTGCCTCGCCAACGCTGACATGTTTCAACATTTTGCTTATGCCAATTGTATCCCCTAATGGCGAGACGCTCCAAAGATGCATTTGGACGTTTCCGCAAAGTGGCCTCGAACTATTTAAAACATCCACCATCACACAACCAAGTGAAAGGTAAATTAATGTAACATCATATTTGTCTGATCAAATCTGTGAAGCGAGCGAACTACCTAGTTCCTTGTTGCGTGCGTCAAGGTCTCATAAACTACAATCATCTTTTTGACCACGTCATTTTTGATAGCAGTTTTCACGTTTCTGCTATCGCTCATTTAATCGCTTTGTATCGCTTTTAATTATCTGCAATGATCGCGCATACATCGGCGTGCTTCTCACATATGCGTTAAGTACCAAACATTATTATTATTATTATTATTATTATTATTATTATTATTATTATTATTATTATTATTATTATTATTAGTTCTTATGGAGCAGCTCTTTACTATAGTGAATGATGACGCCCGACGAGAACATAACGGGGTGCTCTTCAAGCTTCGTCCTCGGAACTTCCTTAGACATCACTTATTTTCTTATAGGGTTATTAACCATTGAGACAGTTTCCGTTCATGGGTTGTTAGCAACGGCTCTAGAAATCACTTGAGAACACTGGTTGGTTCTCATTCACTCAAAAATTCATTATGCAAATAGTTTTACTGTGTTGTTGGTTTTTGCTGTAGTCCCAGAGAGCGGTGCTACACCCCGTTTCCAGAGACCACCTTTCAGATGAACAGACACTCGTTTGAAAGAGAGCAGGGAAAAATGACTGATACCGGATACATTGGGCTTCTGTCTAGAACCGGTGAGTCATTCGCTGAATCACTGGATGTATACTCCGCGAGAGGTTATGCACTCTAGTTTCAACGACCACATTTCGGGCCAACAGAAAAACAGTATATGTCGAAACAATCGAGCGGACTGAATTCGGATTACCTGAGCCTCCAATTTCGAACCCGTGAAGAGATCGCTGGAATCGCTGTAAATCGCAACAGCCGTTTCGGTGCCTTTCAGTTCATACGGACCATAGCCGTCCGGTTATGAATAACGCAACGAGTAGACGGGGAGTATATTGCCGGCACGCAAAATCGGCGTGACAGCGAGCGGATAGGAAGACGAAACGTTAGTACAGCGAAACGACAAACGAGCACGGAGCAGAGATTCATGTTTATGTGCGCGGGCGACTTGCCGGTAACCATACTCGTTCAAACAGACAATTGAGGGCATACAAAAGCTTGGAACAAAAACAGTACAAATGGCAATCCTAGGTTTAACACAAATAGCATTGAACAAATAGGGTCGCTACGACGTGAAGACCGCGAATGTCGCGGAACTAAGATGGTTCAACTAACAAATGAAACCGAAGTTCTTCCAAAATAATGTATTCCAAGCGTTGAAAGTAGAAACAACCCAATTTCTAAGATATCTTTTTGACACATAGCAGTCATCTGCTGTTGTTTAAGTCATCCAGACCTTCACCCTTACATGTAAATTGGTACGCCAATCTACCGCGCGCAGATCGGATTTGCTCTTTGTGCCAGTCGTGGTTCGTCACTGACGTATGTCAGCTACGTAAGTTGTTGGCAACACCCCATGAGCCTCCGGGTCATAACCTTTAGTTTATCCTTCCAGTGTGGAATTCCTGTGAGCTCTTTTCTTTCAAGGCCTATGCCTAAACCAAGTGGTCCACTGATTTACGTTATAATTATGATGTTCACCGAGCGTTAACTACGCCTCCTTAACAATCATACTCATTACTTGAGGTGGCTAAGGATGAGTTAGTGCTCAACATGTCTCTGTTAACAGCAGACCCTAAGTTACCCCATTTGGACAAGTAATATTACTTGTCTCAAATCCCTGAACAAACCACTGATTAATCCCAAGATCACTTAGGGATTTGTTAGAGGTTTGGGACACAATCCATAACGCAACCCTATAAAGTGTAACGGACTGGGAAGTATTGATGCACTCAGGGAACGGTCGTGCTACTAGGGTAGTTTATACGCATAACGGAAACTTCCTGGTGTTTCGTGCAATTCCCTTGTGTTAGGTATTCTATGTATTTTATAACTAAGGAGTATACTGGCTCACAGGCGGTTAGATATATTCTCAGCAACCAAAACACCGTAAACTTTTTTTGAAACCAGCCCTAATTCACTTTTGATCTGAATCCCTAATTGGTGCTAGCGGTGATGTGTGTACGATGGGGGTTTAGAAGCCAAACACATCATCCCGGGACTCAACTCCGACTCAGTTCATTGGGGCCCAGTGCCTAAGTTAGCCACTTTGAATGAACTTTCAGCTTGTTGCTGTCGTTTCAAGTCACTGAACTCATGGATTACCTGACGCGCTCTGTGCAATTTACTATATTCATTAACGTCTTTCTGAGATAGAACAAATGTTGTGTGCTCTTTCTGTTCACATATTTCTCATGAAATCGGAACATGCTGGAAATCATCCAACTGAAGATTGTTCATTTCGTCCACTGATGCAGTTTACAGCATTCGTAGATAATGGATTATCTAGGGGAGTTATTTAAAGACCATTTGCAAAATATAATGCCCACTTCACCTCACGTTATCTGCAGTTTACTGACCTCTGCTCCCATTGAGACCCGTTTTCATAATGAAGCTAACAGTGCCTGTGATAAGGCGGCATTAATGACTTGAAGTCAGTCCGAACTCTGCATAATCATCATAATCAATCTCCGCAACTGATATCAGTTAAAGGCATTCTATCGATAGAAGGCTTTCAACTGCTTAGATGTGTGTGGTGATAGCGAGGCTCATGTACACGGGTTCGCATCCTTGCGAGTCTCACAGACTGTGCGTACAGAATGAGCCTCTAAGGCGCAACCCCTGGCCTTACGCCAATATCACCACCGATGTGCTTTTCATCCACACTTACTGGTAACTGCTTTCGCCAAGGAATATTCTGATTACCTTGTTGTCTTAACCATCAAACAGAGCCGAGCTGTAAACACCGCTAATGCATACGTTGTAGTTCACACAAAACATCCTGCCTGAAGTTCATCAATTTATATATCATTGTGTAGTGGGTATGCGCTCGACCCTCGTCCACTAACAGTTTGGGACGCCTTTCCTGAAAAGCAGTCGAGACGTAGTCTCATCAGGCATCGAACTAAAAGAACTCGTTGAAGTTTGGAAACGAACCGCATATTTACAGCAACATTAGGAAATATGATGAGCAACGGCAGCAACCAAGAGAAGGAAGAAGAGAAGCGCAAGGTGGGCTTCAGCCCACTCGGCAGCACTCAAAAGTACATCAGGCGAGAAACTTCAAGTGCGTTAAACAATGCTCGAAAAGGTTCAGGTTAGACGACCTTGAAGATTGAACTAGAAGGTGGATCGTTAGGGGAGGAGCAAAAATTCACTGCGTGCAATTAGTTGCACGGCTGAAGAAAGTGGCACTGAGTTCATATCAGGCTTCCTTTAGCAAGAGTACACAGGAGCATGCGTACAGAACAGACAGGCAATAAAGCACGATTGCAGCCGGGATCCTTAGAGAGGCCACACGATCGCTGGTCGAAACAATTGTCATTGTGGTGGTTAGTATTCAGGTGCGAATTTTCTTATGACCAGCATAAACCCGCACTTATCCAGTGGTTGTTGTGCTGTGGGCTATTAGGTATGCGATCGCTCCTCTTGTGCTCGTATTCCTCAACCATACAGGGCTTTTACTAAATCATAGTTATTAGGTTGAGCAAAGACTGGTTACAGTTTGGCTCGAGCATTCTCAAACTATTTTTTAATACACTCCCTCTTTTTGGTAGAAGTCTGTACTTTTTGGCTCAATAGTTGCCACCTGTGGGTTGTAATTTACCGCTTATTGTGATACACATTGTTGCACGTACCTATCGCTCCCATTCTTCTCTGTAGCTAACATTTTCAAGATTTTGACGAATGTCGCTTGGTAATCTCAGTCCCTATCTCCTTGTTGGCTGGTATTTCGTAACATGACCTCGGTAAACTGTATAGTATATCTCCATTACACCTTTTCATGGATGTTTATAGTTCCTATTTTGAGCGCTGTGCTTTCGCGTTTGCGCCCAGGGATTCAGGGTTAGGACGGAATGTCGTATATGCATTATATCTACGACCAGAAGTTCTGTTATCGTGCGCAGTGTTTTTTTAAAAGTTGGCCTGACTACGTTCCACCGTCAGTAGCTTTGCTGTCAGAATTACGTTGACAAGCTAACGGAGGTCTAATGTGGTCGGTCAGAATAAGTGTGGGGAGTGGACCCTGACCTCACGCAGCAAAAACTTGCTTGAGTACATGTGAACCTAGATTTTGCGTAACTTTGGTCAATGCACGCCTACCGACTTAGGTTCGCTAAAGCTTTTGCACATCTTCGTTCTGGATGGGAAACAGAACGTTATCTGTCATTTCATCCTGGTCGAAACGTTGTGATTTTTGTTTATTTTTTTCAAGATGTTGGGTTATGCTTGACTGCTTAATCCTGGCACGCCAGTTTACTACGCTAGATAAAGCTTGAACATGCCGTGGCTTAATCGTTTTGAACAGGTGAAGAATGGTTTGTTTAGTAGTATTCCTCGTGATGTCGTACAATTAATGGATTCGTAACTAGTCAACAAGTTTCACTTTAGTGCACAGCTCTGTTTGATGTGCTGGTTGTCGAAATTCCTTGAAGTACTTACTACCATTCGCGTACTTTTGTAACTTGAATTGTTTCATCGGGGTTTAACTGTTTAATTCTCAGTAGTGTAACAAGCCGGTCTCGTATTTTGTTAAAATACGACTGATTTAGAACGATTCGAGCGAAGCCGATGTGAAGAAATGCCTTTTTCTGTATATTCTGTCCCTAACTCATTTTCACTTTAAAATATTAGCTGCCTATTTTCTTGGCTGAAAAAAGTGCTCAACCACTCAGCCTAATCGAACTGTACGAAGTTACCAAGTTTCACCTATCGCCCTCTTGTGATCAGCTCTTTTACCTAGATAATGGAATACCTGAGCGCCTCACGGCTTGGCAATAACGACCTCCAGCCACGAGTAGCACGGTTGTGCACTCTAGTTTCGGCTGCCATGACTTTTTCTACGTTTTGATAGCTTGACAAAATTTCAAATGGCAACAAACACTGGCTGGTTGGGGCATTACTCTTCCACTTGCTGATGTTTGTAGGCATCATTTTCATGTATGATCAACATCTATGTAATAATTGGCAGCTTACCCTAACGAACCATTTCGCCATCTATTTTCACTTTTAATACACGACTAGTATTTTGTGGTCCCTCATCAATGTACGTGCATGTGTGAATGCGGACGGAGGACACCCGGCAAATGCTAACTGTCCTCAAGTTAAAGCACGCCACTGAACATGAACCGCATATTTGTCGGCTATAGATGGTTTGATTTAGTCAAGGCTCCCCAGTACTTCTAGATTACCGCTCTATCAACTGATCCACTATCTATACAGTTCACCATAAATAGCATATAGATACTTTTCAATCTCATAACTTGACAGTCAGTTCATCTTCAGCGAGCTCTATCGGCATTCTCCCAGCGCCTGACTTCCATCTACATAGACTTCTAGGGAACCCTGCGAAATTTAGTGTTATGTCCGAGGCTTTGAAACAATAAATTAATTTCAGTTGCCTGATACTGATTTTTCAATGACGAGTTTTGCACTAATCATTAAGTTTACTTAAGTTTCCATCTTTCACACCACAACTTTGTTGCTGTACGACACACGTTACATGTGCTAGATACTGTGTGACTGCCCAATATGACAGAAACAGTCGTGACAAATGCGTTTACGATCAGTTGTCCAAAGTCTTATCACTCTCTTTTCCCGAGCCTGATTAAAATATCTTCGGGTCGTGATGCAAAGGAAGTAGAACTAACTGACGTAGTCGACAACAGTTGTACGTTTTCTTTGTTGCACATAAGGGACTTCAAAACAACACGATGTAGTTGCTACTGTGTGCGTTAAAACAATGTAGCATTGCTTAAGGCATACTGTTCTTATCGTCGTTGGGCGTGCCTTAAAAAAAAACGGGTCATTCGACCAATATCTCAGTTAAGCTTTCAAACGTAATAAAACAGCCTGGATGAGACATCAGAAAGCTGTTATGCTCACTTTCTGAAGTGAACTGTGGATGGAACTAGTTATTGTGCAAATATCTACGTATAGTTAGAAGTAACTACATTGGAAACTAGTCATATCTGATACTGCATTACGCGCAATGGAGTGCAGTCTACATATAGGTCCATATCTTATTTATTCATTCCACTAAATTTGTGATAGATGGGCTCAGGAATTTTGTCACGTACGTCCGAGAGCTTTCATACATGCCAACAAATACAGGTCTTTGTGTACGGTGATATTCTGGGTTTTCCAAACTGGACAAAATAGTGTCAAATAGAACATCAAACTATAAACTATGTGAGTTGCCGACAACTCGAGTCATGGGTTAGACTGGGATATAACCTAATGAGGATAGCACGCTACGGGTTCAGGATGTTGCCAAAAAAACCTAAAACTGTGATGTGCAGTTGATTTTGGTCGACCTTGTCTTAAAGCCCACCATGAATGCGGTCGGAGCTCCGTATAGACAGCTTCATTATTTGCTGACACTCGTTTTAGAACAAATAAGGTTACTTTCCCGATAAGCATACTGTTGTCGCTATATTGACTTCAAAGGTGTAAACACATTTTGTTAATGACCGACTGCCTGATTGTCGCCTTCAGCTTAGTCCAACTCTTACGAAGAGTACGAGGCAATGTAAACGATTGGTCAGTATTCACAAAGTGTCTGGACCTCCGAAATCATACATACCGGGAATGGTGTTTACATATATGTATATAACAAGTACACTTATATACCATATGATCAAACTATTGCGACCAATAAAAAAATGAGCAAATCTATGCCGGATTCTTATAATTTGGTTCTATAGGTTTTCGTTCTTCTCCCCAGGTGCGAGTAATGTCAAGGAGTTCATCATCATCATCATCATCATCATCATCATCATCATCATCATCATCATCATCATCATCATCATCATCATCATCATCATCATCATCATCATCATCATAGACAGCAATACATCAGTGGTTAACACTAATGCTTAACTGCCACACAACCATGAAGAAACAGCAAACCCTATATAGAAAGAGAGAAGGAAAAAGAAGGGGACGGGAAGGGACCTAACTACTGAAAATGACTACGTCCATATTCAAACATTCAACATCAAGGTGCCTACACCTTGCAAAAAAAACAACCGAGCTGCAAGTGAGAGTAAGGCGTCATCAGCGAGTTACCGATGACCAATCACTGGAAATAGGCGTACGCCATCCGTATGCAATAGTATGACCATTGACACAAGCGGATTGTCGCTAAGTAAGCATGAATGACATATATTTTCGTCTGTTCAGCAAGCAGAGAATAATTACCATCGTTAGTTAATCTTCTGAATTTTTGTTCAAGTATTGGCGAAAACGCAGAAGGTTTGAGTAACGGCAGCAATTATTCGCTGAGGAGACGAAAACGCATCCACCACCCTTTAGTAAGCCGCTGATAGAGGACCTCTTCGACGCTCGAGCCTCGTATTTTTCCAATTTTTTATGAATCATGCGTGCAAGTGTAGAGTTTGGCACGCCAGCTGCTTTTGCCAGCTGACGTTGGACAGTTGAGCTTTCACCCGGTCGAGTACAAAAATCATTTTAGTTACTGTGAAACTTCTCTATGGTATCCTGAAAGAAGTGCGGGATAGAGAAACGATCGCTGTTAGTTTCACATTTTAGCAAGTTAACCCACATTTCGCCCATCTGGTAACGGTCACAAGTGGATTCGCGTTGTTATCTGAATACGCACGTATTCGTTTCTCAGTAGCGTAGTAACGACTGATACTAATGACTGCCACACCATACGCATTCATTACGTTAGCCGCGGTCATCACTCCGTTTAGATTGTTTAGTGGCCTAATGAAGTGAAACAGCTTTGTGTCATATGTACGTTTTGTTTCTTCTCCTCAAAGTATACCGCTAATTAATGGCTGCTCTGATGGCTCGTGGGATTTAGTAACAGAAATCTTCCACATTTGGGAATGCATTTATTATACGCGGGTTGGTCTGAACCCAGTTTATTTCGACTGCTTCTTTTATTCAGGATCAAGGGAGCTAATTGTATGCGGTTCTCCACATATAACGCACTGGCATCTACTTTATCAATAAACGCCTGTCGTAAAAGCGGATAGTTTCTCATTAATTTGCTCCGTCCACTCTCAGCTCTGTTGTTTTCATTTTTTCGTGTCAATATTTTGCCCTTTTCATACTACATTCATTTGATCAGTATGCCGGATTCCATTTCACACCTGTCTTTGTATGCTGCATGACACTTAACATCTTGTGGTATATAAGCTCATCACTTAGCGCAACTGTTGAGGATTTCAATTCAACGCACGCTATCTCATACTGTGGTACGGCCACGAACGGTTCGTGTTTAGCAAACAAAACCCAGCTACTTGCTTGCATAAAATCCACGAAACCGTAGTGAATTAATATGCCTCGCTTTTTATCAGACTGACCGCCCTGTTGAAGGATTTTGTTGGTCGAAACTGAATGTCTGCGCACTTGGCCACAACTTTCGCACTCAGATTGGCCTTTCATCATTGCCCTTTTGCGCGAAGGTTGCAAATAGACTGTATTTGATAACCGTTGTCTCCGTCACTTAGCCTATATCAACTGAGTTGACTGTGTGAGCAATGTGACAATCCACCTACACGTATTTGGGAGTTGTGCAGGTTTGCGATCGATAATTGAGGTTTAAAACTGCATAACCTTCGCACAGTTTCATATGCTGACGGGGTGTCTGCTGCAAGACGCATTGTTCAGTGTGGCTGCTGATGGTTGGAAGAAGCCGTAAGATGGCCAGGCGATGGCGTGGTCACGGGCTGTGAAAGCTTTGTCTGTTACGTTGAGTGAGGTTGGTAAATGCTGTCTACCTGGTTAGGAAGTTCTTGTGTATCCACACCGCTGGCTGTGCGTACTTTCTGGCATGACTTCGTATCGCAGTAAGCCTGTATGCGTAGAATTGTTGACTCTTCTGTTCCGTGGAACTTATTTGCTTTTGGTTTGTTCGTTTACCTTTTTTTTTTCACTATACTTTCGTGCCTATTTACTAATTTGCAAACTCTTGGACCACTGTCAGGGCCAGCAACCGTCCGAGGCGTCGTGCCTACAGGCACGGCTCCAAGCTAAAAATGATTATGGTAATCGTAGGGGGAAAAGTTACCTGACGTCATAGCTCTGGCTAGTAGCCGGGTGATGATAACTCCCTGGCGAAGTTTAGACGATTAGCTTCTGGCTTAAGTGATTATTGTTTTAATTGTAGACCGAAACTGGGGAACTTTGATTCTTACACACTGAAGACCAAGGTTCCGTCTTTGTGACGCATAAGACCCTTGTTTTCACTGACATTGACAAGTGCCCTTTTGGTCTTTGTAGGAATATAGTCTACGTACGAATGTAAATCGTCATTCGGTTGATTATGAGGTTAGACCCTTGATGCTGCACTTGCTCCCGTCTAGGTTCGAATAACTCGGCAGTGTGCGATCTATACATGAACTAGCAAATCACGTGTCAATACATTTTATGTTATAACGTTGGGCACTTAACTTTGTTGTAAGAAAGAATGTACTGCGCTGTTACACAGAAGATTTGGACAGATTTGTCGTTTTTATCACTTAGACTGACATAGACGAGGTGGTAATTCGAGCTATGTAACTTGCAACTAAGGTGTACTTCAGAAACAGAGATGTACAATCAATTGCTCAATTAATGCTTGTGTACTGCCTTTGATAATAAATCCGCCTACATTGTGTGCCAGGTGAACGTTTACCACACTAGACGTTCGCTGAGACCACCAGCGATTGACTACAACCCGAAGTTGTTTCTTCGATTGCGGTAGACACTGCTGTCCACCGGATCACAGCTGTCGTGATTATGTGGTTGTAACCATTCTCCAAGATGGCAATATACTGCAGTCGGTGGTGCACCCACATTCGGCTAGTTATCTGTTACTGCTTTTGTTGACGAGAAGTCAAGCACTTTGTTGATGTAATTTGAACATCACCCGCAACTCTCACACTCCCACAGACTTTCCAGCCAGCCCCTTTCGAAAAAACCCACTATTTTTAGCATCTAACTTTTTCCGGCGTATTGAAAAATTTATGGCAGTTTTGTCGCTGTTCTAGTAACCCTGGCTTTAGTTTCCTCGGGTCATTGTCCTGGCCGAATACATGTATGATTATGGTTTACGACAGACAACCATCTCATCCGACATTATTTCTGGTAAGTAATCAAGCAGCAAGACAGACGTTTGTCGACGGGGTAATCTTCAGTTAGTTGTTCCGGCTACTACTACAACGGATGTGTGAAACTCGAATGTTTGTTAGTTGTCTTCCTGTCGCATCAAATATTTTATCAAGCTGTACTCATTCTGTTATTTAGGCAACGCTCCAATTGCTCCTGACTACCGTTGTTCACTTAAACCGCTGTCGACTAGATTCGATAGCAGGTCCATCCATCTTCCATATTTTCTTTCTTTCATTCCTGTCTCCTAAAATTATTAGGTAAAACCTTACTTCTCTGCGATCCAATTCCCGAATCGAAGCCCGTATTGACGAGCTTGCCAGTTCTTTGAGTGCTATATCTAAGTTTGTTGTCAATTCAATATTTAGGGCTTGTACACATCTCGTATATCATACTGTACATAGCCTGCGTCGGGACAGTTGAGTACTAGCTGCGGCCACACTGTAGAAGTCTGACCGTTAATGTATCGCTGTCGACTGTGCAAATAATAATGGTGTAATTGCTTGGAAAATTTCATCAGCGGCGTGCACAAGTGTTCAGTTGCTCCCCTACTTCAACCACGAAATGTTAGCTTTGTTTTCCTCAACCTTGTTCGTGTCATCACGTTCCCTTCATGACTCATCAGCTTGTGGGAACGCGGACTCGAAGCTTGGAACGACAACCATCTGTTTTGTCAAATGCCAATCGTATAGGGCCTATTCTATCCGTCGTCTGGTTTGCTTTGTTTTCCTAACCTTGTTGGTCACTATGCACTTATGACTTACTGAATATCATAAGTTAGTCCTTTTCCTCAATTCCACCCCACCGTCGTTGTCATTGATTCCATTGACGGGTCGATGTTGACCTTAGTGACCGTTAGTCATTCGGACTCGGACCATGCGGGCGTGTATGACAGTTTTATTACAGACTTGCCCGTCCACTCTTCGACATTTTGTCTAGCATTTGCTCATTGTTAGGCAGCTTGTATATTCCACAGTAGTTTTCCATAATGTTGATGTGAATACATTCGTTTGTCGCATGCTTTTTTTATAACGAGACTGACGCGTTTAAATGTATAAAATATGAGAACCGGTAGTGCGGACGCGTTAGCAATGGTTGCCTGTGATTTGACGCATTGATCTTTTCAAAGGTTCTCCGCCTTAGTAACTCAGTCTAATGTCGTATGTCGTTTTATCACAACCGCCATTCACAGAAGATTTATTATAGCAAATGTCTGTTCACTGCTTTGTATGATACTCTTTAGTTCCGCCTCACTCAGTGGGTACACCGCAGCTGTTGACCAAGCGGTGCGCGATACATTAAAAGAGCGTTTCCGCCACTCCGTCTCTCTTTCGTCTAGTGTTTGCCGAACTCATCAGTGTACGGTTGAGAAGTGGTATCCATAGGGAAATCAACTACGAATCTGCTTCAGAATGTCTCGACCTACTGTGCGAATGATTTATGGTTAGATTTCGCAGCTGCTGTCTGTGATACAGTTACGTTCATTGCCTACTACGTTAATGGCTTTAACACTGAGGTCGATTGCAAACCCCTGTTCATTTTTATTTTTCTCGTTGGCGGCTTTCTATCTTATTAAACCACGGACTCGGTTTGTTTTAGTCTATTGTTGGCTTTTTTTCCATGTGTAATGATGAGCGCAAGCTAACAGTAGTCCACATTTGTTTTTTTGTTAACTGTCCCGGAGTAACGAAGACCAAGGCCCCGCCGATTTCGACTGTTGTTGTTTAAGTTTTGGTGGTATTACGATATTCAGTCCTTCATATGTGGCTTAGTTCTCGGCGTGGCAACAGAAACTTGCGATGTTCAAACTGGAAGTGTTGACTTGCCTACTCAGTCTATGGTTTTAAAAGCGGTCTTACTTTAGAGATCAGCATTAGAATAGGCAGCCTCTTTTGGTGAGTTACCGTTTTAGGTCAACAAACGGTTGCATTGGAAAGCGTACTTGAGTCAATACTGCCAGCTGGGTCTTCCCCAGAATTCACAGGCTCTGTGTTGCTAAGATGACAGGAATAAGCAACGCTGGTCTAAACAAGGGGGCATAGAGACTATTGCACAGCTTCCTGTTCGAATGGGGGTATTAGCTGTTGGTGAACACATCGTCTTGTGAATGAGGTTCTCAAGCCGTCACGTTTCCTTAGGTTCCCCCAACCAATACACACATCAACTAGGTCTCTCAAAATTTCTTTTTATTCGTTGCAGTGAACGTTTCTGATCAGGCTGTCGACTTCACCTGTGTTTAGATGCTTATAGTTTGGACTCAACTTTTCTGCATTGGAAACGTCCCCTCGAAGTCACTTGTGGTAGCTCTATGTTGAAGAAGTTCGAGTGTGCTAGTGGTGGCGGGTTCGAATACTGGCTTCCTTGAGTCGTTTCTTTTGGTAACTAATAATTTCCAGTCTATACTAACTTCATGGGTTACTTTGAAGCGTACGCTGGCTTGCGGGTATTCGCAACTAACCTGAATCATCGTCCCAAACGGTCACTTGATTTATGCGCACAGTGGTTCATGGCTCCTTTCTCAGCTGTCATGCTTCTAAACCTTTTATGTTGTGGTTTTTGAAACTGAAGAAGTCAATTCCTCTCTTGCATTCTGACTAGTGGTGATCATAGAGCTGTTTCCAATCCAGTTTTAAGAAAGAGGGGTCTTGTTATCTCGTTGTGTGCTCGTCCATTCTTGGTCCTCTTAACCTTCCTCAGTTTCCTGATCACCTTACGAGTATTGCTCGCTGTCGTGGTATTTTCACGACCTGCCCCAAAATGGCCCCAACACATCTTGTCCGCGCGGAATCATACTGTCATGATTATGCGACAGTTTTTATGATCCTGTCATAAAATCCGCCATCCTTGTACGTTTGTGTATGGGAGGCAAATCCCAAATCAATCTTCCATGGGACATTGCTTGGCGAACAATTAAATGTGCTGTCCTCAGCAATCTGGTTGTTTATCACTTCGTAATCCCTTAAGGTCTCCTCAGGTTACTATCGATTAGGTTGATTCTGGTCTCCTCACTAGCGCTATCGGCGTTTCACAGGTATTAATATTTGAAGTTTTATTATCTCGCTTGTTTTTCATTGGACGAACTTGATTTGTAAAACAACTTATGATGCTCCGCTCTCCGTCATTCGCCATTACAACTGTACACCCCCAATTATTCCCAGTGTCTGTCCTGAGGGACTTTGACTTCGAATCTCCAACTGTTTCTGTCGTTCTTCAAAATTGCATGTAATCTGTGCCCGTACGCGTACGTGTGTTTGACAGTCTGCTCCTCCCTCTCAGTTTGTGTTCTGTAAGCGTTGGAATTTCACAAGATTTTGTTTTCTCCAGCCGCGATTGTTGGTGTGTCTGACCGAATGATCAAGGCTGACATTTCTATTCAAACTATTCGGTGGGCAATCAGTTCGTTTAATTTTGAGTGAATGACGATTACTTTATTTTTAAGTCAATTGTCTTCCCTCTAGATATGCACACCTTCATTGGTGTCAGAAGTTAGGTGAGTAAATTTGAGGTAGCTCGGCGATTAGGACGTCGACTACTAGCCGCGCGGTTGTCAGTTTGTGTCCCGGTTACCTTGACAGCCATTTTCTGGGTCAAAACAACTTGATTGCTTCCAATTCCTCACGTGTGATGTGATTTGCTTCATTGCATCCAGTACCTTGCGGTATAAACGCCGGACACCTGAGTAAATGAGACAGTGGTACGTGTGTCGTTCCGCGTCAGAATTCATCGTCTTTCAACTCACTGTTTGGTCGGGGACGTACTGGTCTTCGCGTAATTGTGCTCACTAGCTATTATCACCGTACCCACCTGGTTAACTCTCTAGGAGCTGTCTCGTTACGTATGTGCCCTCTGAACGACTCTACGCCTTGTGAAGTCAGACAGAGTAAAACTGGTGTTCTAGTGTGAATTTTCGTTGGTAGTCTTTGCAAGACCATCAGAATTTCTTGAGAAATCCTCGTGTTGCCGATTGTATGGTATGCATTTTCACATCGCTGTGATTCTGCCGTTGCGGCAGACCATATTGCTTACGCTTGCAAACATTGGAAATGTCAATCAACGAGTCGGGAATAACACGGCGTTACGCACAAGTTGTAATACTTTGCGTCACGACCACCTCGGATGGCCTTCCGTGGGGCTGTTGTTAGGTTTGTTTATTAATCAACAAAGTTAGTGAGCAGCAAAGTACATATGAATTAACGATTGAAGGGGTTGGCCCAAGAGTCACTTACAATTAGAAGGTGAATAACTCCGATCGAAATACATATAAAATATGTAACTAGCATGTATCGAATATACTCCAACACCCAAACTGTATAGTAGTGTTTGTGCTCATTAAAACCCGGACAGTGTAGCAAGAGTGATTTCGATTATTGTGAATCACCAACTGAGACAGTGGGAGCTTGTAGAGTATGGTGGACGGATGGGTTAATGTTAGGGTGGTCCTTGACTTGTAATTCGTTTGCTGGATAAACCTGTACAATTCTTGGAGCTGGAAATCCTCAGCGTAGAACCGTGCGGCGTCTAGGTCGCGTGCTGGCGTCAAGGCAGGTCTTGTTCAGCATGCTGTGCAGCAGTGAATGGCCGTTCCTCTCTATAGTTCGCGTAGAAGTTTGCAACAGAACCTGTACAGTTGTTGGAACCACTGATCATGTCGGACGTTCCATGTCATGCGTTATGTCGGGCGTTGATTTAACAAACATAGACCCTTTTACAGTTTACATTTGAAACGTGGGTGGAAAAGGTGTCATTAATGGGGCACCTTACATATTGGGTACGATGTGTAATTGACGTGAGTGAATAAACGACAGATTCAACGAGGTAATTGGGACATGTGTACGGACGAACGAACTGGAAGTGTGGTGGCAGGTTTATCGTGATGGTTCGGTTGACGAAACAGCGACCTGTCACTCTCAGGTGAGGTCATTCGAACCCCTACAAAGGCACGCAGCTGGATTTGGAGGAAGCTGGCGGCTTACGGGCACTGTTTCAGCGGCGGGACTGACTCTACTACTGGCTACCAACCCTTGATTGCATACATAAATGAAGTTCCAGGTTTCACACGATGTATTTGTCGTCATATGATATACAGACTGCCTGTTAAAAAATGGAGTCGCAGCAGCCCGAGGTCTAATCTGCAACTGCGTGGTTATTCGTTGGGCTCGATGTGGATCATCGGGCGAATTCCGTTAGCCTTTATTCAGTAGAGTAATTGTGACCATGATGCTCCGTTAGTGTTTTCAGTGACTGTGTTCGTGCAGTCATCCACTGTATAGCGTCGAATTGTGTTACTTTGCCTTATTGTTGCCGAGCCGCTGCAAGCAGAATGACTCAAATACTGTAAAGTTGACTTTTACGTCAACTGATAATCCTTTGACATCAAGATGTTCAACTAAGCTTAGGTTATCGAATTCTGATCTTGCTTGTCGGTCAAGCTTCTTTTTCAGTAAATTACAAGCTTCGTTTGACATCTTTTGCGTGTGTCTGGTAGTCGATTATGTTGTTTGTGTATGGTCCAGTTACCAAAAATGAGAACTATTTCAGTCGGGCGCATGCGATTTCTCTGTCAGAGTTCGCTCTCATTCTGTAACCACTTTCCCCGTCTCTGTTTCTTTAGCCCTAGTTGATTACTCGTTTGCCTATTTACATTAGTCTGGAGATCGTGAACATAGTGGTATGGGACTTCAATGCTATCCTACACGGCATATAATTCATCATCATCGTCATCCCAGACAATAATGCATTAATGGTTCTCACCACATCATTATGAAAAAGAGTAAGCCTTGGCTAAAAAAGAAGGAAGAGGGGAGACTTATGTACTAAAAACAACTACGTCTATATTCAAACATTCAATAAAAAGGCACTGAGTTTTGAGTGAAAATAGGACGTCATCAACCGCACAATTTCCTTACGGCTTTCTCTGCCCCATTTTCTAATCTACTGGAACTTGGTTGAATTGGGCACTAGACGGCAAGTGATACAAGTGCACTGTGTAATGTAATGAGCTGACTCGTGTTATAAAAGATAGCTGACTGAAGAAAACGAAGAATCTGCTCGAATAACCGGTAATATTTTTCAAGCACCGCTATCAGTTTGTTCAAGAGGAGGGAGTAATCTCCAATGGAGAAAGGATAGTCATCTCGAAGGAGTTGCAGAAGTTCATTGAGCAAGTTCATGTGGCACATGGTGGAGTGAACAGTTGTGTTTGCAGAACAAAGGAACTTTATCGGGCATGCCCAGTAAGGCAAAGGAATGTGAAATTTACAGAAGGCACGACTCAAGTCAAGCGAAGGAGACGATGCTGCTGAGAGAAATTTCAGAAAGATCCTGGCGTCTATTTGCACCCGGTTTAATCACACACGGCGGAAAACAGTATCTAGTCACGGTGGACTATTTCTGGGAGTATTATGAAATCGTCCGTCTAAGCAGTACCGCCGAGGATGCAGTCATGAACACACCGCGTACTCACTTCGGTCGTCGTGGCATGCCGGAGGTGTTTTTCCTTGATAATGATCTCCAGTTTATGTGCGCGGAATTCAAGAGGTTTGCAGATAAATGGGAGTTCGAACATCGAACAAGCGACCCATACCACTGCCAGTCAAATGGGAAGACCGAAGCGGCAGTAAAGGTTACCAAAAGACTACTACAGGTTGCGCAGTGAACTGTTACGCTTTGACATATCAGACGAGTCAAATGTTCAGGAGAGTCTATAACAATGCAGATTGTAACAAAAAATGTACCATGATCGCGGTGCTCGGAAACTTACAAGCTTTAAACCAGGTGCTAAGGTGTGGGTCCAGTGTGTCCCTGAGAACGCGAGACAGTGGACATGTGGTGTTGGTGGTCAGTGATAATGGGCATAGGTCATACGATGTTGATGTGGACGGGATAATGAAAGAAAGAAATCGTGTGCACGTAAGACAGCAGATTTCGCCGGAATGGGAGACCCATGATGAAACCATGAAGAACCACCAAGAATGAGAAGTGGGCAGGGGTATCGAGAAAAGAGGGATCTAATGAGATTGGAATAGAACGGTTTGTTGGTTGGAGAAAGTTCAACCAATCAGCGTTCGGGCACAAGCTACTACAGACGAAGTTACGGTCAAATCGGCGCCAACCAATCACCAATGGCTATCGGCTGTGTGCGTATCTGATCCAAACAACCGAGTTGTTGGATGCAAGGTTGTGGAACTACACAGCAAAAAACTGGCCAATCAAAGCGCGAGAACGCTTGTCGCTTTATAACGGTCGTAGATACTGTTGTACCTCTATAAAAAGATGTCGTTTCCTCAACAAATTGAGACGGCTTAGTGTCTTCCAGACTTCTGTTCTGATTTTTCCCAATTTGGTAACTCAACACGCGGCATGTAACAGTCGTCAAAATTGTTGGTGCCCTCGTGAATCCTACTGAAGTCTCAACACCGCACTTCTCATATTCAACTACTGCGTCCCCTCTGAAATGAAGTACACCATGGGATGGCCTTCGTTTGTAGTTTGTTGTGACGACTACGCAGTCAGCATATATTATTGGAGGATCTCAGGTAAACGGAAAAACAGTGCCGATATCTACATTTCATTTGGACAGAAAAAAGTGGAGAAAAAGCTATCACTTGTACGTATGCAACAACATAAATACATTCACTTTAGGATGCTGTCAAGCCTACCCAGGAGCCACATAACGATTTCTCAGAACCGATACTTATTCCCTATTGTCACACGCTTACTTTTTCCTCTGTTCTGTAGTGTTCACCACAGTGATTGCGATTAACGCAACTTTCTAAGGATTTGACGGTATGGCCCGCTGCTTACGTTCGTTTTGATCAATACAGCTTTGCCAACTCTAACGGGATAAGTGTCTTGTCGTGGAGCCATTAAGTGCGTTACACCTGAGCAGTTGCAGTAGTGTATATTCCACGTACCTTTACGGTGAGTTATTGTAAAAGGTTATTGCCAACACATCCACATTTATCTGGTTGGTGGTAGTTTGCCATAGAATGCACCTAAGCAGACCGGGAAATATGCCTCTACAAGCTCACACCGAATCCATTAAACTCAATCTACAGTTCGTTTGGTTCAGCTGTTGAAAGTATGCTGTTTCACTCTCATTTTTCGAATCAACTGTGTTTAGTTTAGTCTCAATTCTTGGATCATATGTAATTCAGATCATGGCCTGTTATACTGGTGCGTGAAGGTTGTTCGTGAACAGTTTTTACATTTCGTTGTGTAACCAAATTGAGATTAGTTGGCAAAACTGTTTTGTATCTTTTCATTGAGCGAAGCGGCTCGATTTCATTCCCCGGACTAACTAATACATTCCACCCCTCATCAAATTGTTTCTTGCACATGGATGTTTATTTTCTCAAGGGGGCACTGGACAATAGTTCTGTTATCTAACGCGCTCCTGGTGACGCATTTGTAACGGCGCCGACCACCATATGTTCACGGAATGGAGATCAATTGGAGCTGTTGCTCTCATGTTGATTTCGCCAACTTGACCGAATCCAGCGGATGTGTGACTTGGCAGCACCCTGTAGTGTATCAGCCGAAGCATTAAGTAGCGAATTTCTTGTTGCGTTATGCGCCAACCGCATTCATTCAAGCGTTCGTTACGAATCCAAGCCAGTCATGTACAAGTCGTTCGCAGACTCTCCGTAGTTCTCTTGCTGGTATCTGTGTAACTTTGCTCATGTGCTTAAGTTGTCCAATCGTTTCAAGAGGAAATCTTACTGTCTGTCAACGCCAATCAGTAACCTCAAAACAAGAACTGAACAGGCAGATTTGGGGCTCTGACTCCCCTTAACCGCTTGAACAGTATGTTGGATTACTGATCTGTTGTCTAGTATTTAGTCGATTTAAGTTGGATGTGCATTTGGTGGCAGTTCACTCCTGTAAAGCGCACCATCTTCAGAGCAATGATAGTTGCGACAACCCACTGAAAACCGATTTATTCCAGTTGGCCGCGAGGAATGCGGCCCCATCTGAACATGTCAGGAAATCGCCACTTGCGTCTTGTTTACCTCGTTCTGTGCAACCAGTCACCACCTTTTCTCCTTAAATGTCTACTTTCGCCCACCTTTGTGTCATATCTCTTTGATCTTCGACGAGACCGTTTATCGTGACATCAGAACTCTTTCAGTTTAGCTTCGTGAAACGTTCCTGAAATCTCCAGGTTGAGTAGTGGGACTGACCCTATTTTTGTTATTACAGGCAGGCTGTCGGCCGCTTAATTTTTTCTGGGTATTATCATCTTAGCTAAATTGATATCTTTGGGAATATCTGGTACACGTAGCGTATTCATCAGACTTCCTCACCCGCACCATTGCAAAATCATCCATTTATGGAGTAGTGCATATGTGCGCTCAACGGTGTGTTCTACAGTTCAGAGCCTTGATCCAATTGTGTGGAAGTTGCGTGTAGATCCTTGGTGTTTGACCACTGTTGTCTCCTCTAGTTAGCCTGTGGGTAATGCATCAGCTTGTCAATGCGTATTTGGAGAATGCGCAAGTTCGCAATCGATGACCGAGATAGTAAAAATACAGTCATCCGTACTCAGTATACCGACGGACCGTACATGGGTTGGTGTGTCTACTGATGACCCAAAGAATCCGCATGGTGACCAGGTATTGACGTGGCCACGAACTATGAAAGCCGTTCTGCTGAACGAGGTTGGTCGGCGTCGTCTATGCTATTGGAGGGTTCACGACCATCCACACCGTTTGTTGAAAACGCTCTTGGGCGTGGTAGTGTGTCGTATTTAGTGGTGTGTCTCTATCTGCAATGTTATTTACTACCCCTATTTTTTATTCTACAGTTCTTTCTCACTTTACAAGTTTGTCATCAGCATTTTCAGCTTTGATTCGCACTCTTGGATGCTGTGGTTTAGGCCGTCGTTAGTCCTGACAGTAGTCCGCAGAGTACAAAGCGAGTTCACACGCATTACTGAGAACCTCTAGTGTGTTATTGCCTACGACGATGGACTATTTCTAGATGGTAGTTATGTGTTTGAGTGAAAACAACTTCATCGCTCCGACTACTCACTTTGACAATTTCACCAGCTTCTCAAACACAACGGTTCTGTTTTACTNAATTTCACCAGCTTCTCAAACACAACGGTTCTGTTTTACTTAAAATTTATTACCTTAATTTATTACCTTAACCTTTCGGACGGTTTTCAGAACCACACACTTCACATCCGAATGAACAGGCTGACTGACATTCTTCCAGGTTGCAGATACAAATGCACTCATCTCAGAGAGTGTGTGGTGTTTGCAACGGGAAGCTGGACCCTTACGTCTACATGTTCATTTTTGCGCCTTCCGTTTTTACGTGTATACAGATATGCATAGATGCTACGTTCACAAGTGTTGACTCGCTTTGTTTGATTACAGTCCCGTCATAAATCATAAAGTTTTTCTATCCAACATTTGTTCGTCCAATCGGGCTATGATTCTATTGTGTACCGTAGCGCGCTCGATTTTTGTTACGATTCTGGTCATTGTTTCTTCTGTGGCGTCAAGAATGGTGGAACATTTACATTCTCATGTTATTCAATGAATACGTGTTCGACCAAATTCTCCCTCATAGTTAGTTTCAACCAGAGTAGCGTTTGACTAACCGTGTGTTTACATGCGTACTACTGACGCGAACTGTAATCTTTCCGTTTGGTTCTCTTCCCTCTTATTCACTAATACCCAAATATAGTCTATCAGTCACATAATTTCCTAGACTGTATATTTCGAAAGTTACAACTTTTGAACCTTTCCTCTCCGAAAACTCGCACAATCTCCTGCGGTAAGTTGGATTCGATCATCCGCCTTCTGTTTGTGCACATTTTCACCGTTTTCTGCGAACTGCTATCCTTAGTATGAGCCTAGTTTGGTACAAAAAGCTGTTTTGTGTACCACCTGCACCTAATGGTTTCACTCGTCTGGGAATAAGTTCAAAATTCGGATTCTGACATTTTTCACGATCAGTAATTACAGTTAGTGAAAACGAAAGTCAGATGTATGGTTGCGTGTATGTGTATACATATTTAACTTGAGTGCAGTAGAAGTCAACTGCGCAGACCGCTGCTTCCAGCAGTCTGAAAATTAGGTCTACCTGCGCTTAATTTCGGACTTGATAATCGAGTGTTATGGAATCAGTGAGTTTGTTGCTCTATAATTTGCTTCATATAACCTCGTGAATTTCCTTGGCCAGCTCATCATCAGTAATGTACCAGTAGACCACGTGAATGTTTAACTTCCATATACTCTTAAAACACTGGTTTATACTTAAACGAAGAGGGCGTGATCCTTGAAACCCCTTGCTTAAACTCGGAAGGCCGAAATGAAGATTCCGGCATTTTGCAAACGAACAGCCATGTTTCAAGAGAAATGAGACGACATTTGCTGGCTGGTTACATGTTGTTTACATTACCCTACTTCGTTGTTTGTTCCTTTCTCATAGACAATCCAATCAGGCAGAAACAGCGTTCACTTCATCGGGTCTAAATAGCTGCCGTGTCGTCTGACGTTTCAAGCCACCCAAGACGAACTACAATTCCTGACTTACTAGTGATTGCTTTCATTTACATATGCCAATTCGTCAATTGGCTACTTTCACTCCTTTTCCTTTGGACTTCGTATTTTGGATAATTTTTTATTGTCATTTAATCTGGTTCACAGGGCTAAGTGTGTGAGTTTCGAATTAGCCTGTCACAGTGATCGAAGCCAAAGAACGCCTGTGCGTAATCCCCACCATAAGTGGCTTGTAGTCCACTGTTTTCAGTTTCACTCATATGCCCGTACACGGTGTAAACTCGAAGGACTAAGAGTGAAGACCTTTGTGGTTCAAGTGGTCAGTGTTAGTTAGCCACATGGTTAGTTGGTATGGAAATGAAACTGTCGGAAACGAAAAAAAAAAGGCTCCAACGTTAAGGTCTGAGGTGAGAAGAAAAAGGTTGAAAACGTTAGAAACGAATTGGTTGGGTACAGGGGTACAAAATTTTACATTCCAGATAGCATGAACAAAAAATTGACGTTGAACGGAACCTCAAAAAGTGTAGGTAGAAGGCCGTAGTGGCATGGCTTTCTGAAAAGCAATGCTAATGACTTACCAAACGGCGACGTTGCTTGACACGAACGGATATATATATATATATATATATATAGTCTCTTCTTGTTTGTCGTGTTCTGGGCTTGTCCTTTTGTTCCTGAACGTCGCCTGCGGATAATACACTACTTGTGAGTAGTATACTACACAACGAAACTGCCTGTTATACAACAGTAAGACCTTTCCAACGAAGATTGATGTCCTAATGACTGCCGATGCTTTGGTTGCTGCTCTTACCCTTAAACCTATGTACGATCAGGACATCATTGAAATCTCGATGGACTGCGTCCTGCTCACAGTCGAACTAAGCCAACTGGAGCAAGACATGTTCCAAAAGTGGGTCGCCGTGTTTTCTAACTTCATCCTAGTAAACTTTCTTCACCTACGACCTTTCCATTTTGCAGTTGCCCACTTACTATCTACACCTATGATAAATCTAATAGGGTAGCAAATGAAACTTCAGTATTTTGTTATGACAGGCTGTTAACGGTCACCCATCCAATGGTAGTCAGCTGATTTAGTAGGCTACCAAAGGGCTCTCATTAGACTTTGATGATTCCCTCCGGTTTAGCGCACAAAATTCAAATCCTCCGTCAAATACTGCTTGGGGTCACTGAATGGTGGATCAACAACCGCTTTCGACGAATCATAGAATTCTGTTGTCAGTGGCTAGCGTAGCCCTGTATCAACTCACCTTGTTTTCCCACCGTTTATCTTTGGGTCCGGGAAGCCACTTGGCGATTCGACAGTGAACACTCCTGTCTGTGGCTCTTTCGCCTTCACTACTTATGTCCATTATGGAAGCAACAAACTCTTCATCGTTCGGTCGTATCCGTCTCAAACTAACTCGGCTGTTTCTAGCACTCGATACCGATTGTCTCGATGGCTGTTGCCGTTGTCTGTTTCTCGAGGTGTTACTACATGCCCTCAGTGTTAGCGCGTACGAAAGCGTATTTGAGTCGACAGGCAACTGCATTCCGAGATGCCATCCTCATCTTTGAGTTCTCCATTTTTACGATGTCCAGCGTCTATCACTACCCAGAGGATCTCCAGTAGACAGGCTTATGGACATGAATAAACAATTTCGTGTTGACGGGCCTGCGATCCTTGTTATATTCATCTACACACCACCCGCGGAATACTTACTTTTCTAACGTCTGCAAGCCTTGTCTCACCGGAGGTTGCGACATCGACGCTGTAACGCTTAGTCCTGTGATGATCGGTGAGTTGCGGCGTTCCGACTGTCCGGTGTTTTTTCAATCCAGCACCGCACGCACATTCCATTCGGAAGACAGCTGTGCTGCAACTGTATAACTATGGGCCTGCTGTATGCTCAGGTTCGTGTCTAACGCAGTCACTGGTGCAGCATACAAACCTATTGGCGTGACTGTTTCTCATTTGGCTGCTCCCCTTTGGCCTATGTGACATGGATGGATCTGGTAGGACCGAAGACCTAGTCAGCACAGCTCTCTGGAGCAAAACAGCGCACAGGTTTGGCTACCTCGCCAAGTTTGCAGGAAAAATGAAACTACCCCAACCTGAGCTGCAGCTTCCAAGGTGTTTTGAATCGCAATTATTAAGGATGCCGGTTTTTTTGCAGATTCGCTGTTAGAGTGTACAATGCAACCATCGGACGTTAACTGTCCTGTTGTATTCCTCATCTAGGAGAACGAGCTTCTGCATTACTACTTTGATGAGGTAAACGTTGTATACGTGTGGCGGAAGATAAATTGCTCACTTTTTATTGAAAATTATTCATGGGGCGTCCGAGTTTTTGGTTAATAATTTTGGTAACCAGAAACGTCCATATTGTTCTAGTGACCATTAATTGTTTGCAAAGTAAACAGGTATCTTATTCACGATTCTGCTACTCATTAAATGACAGTGCATTTGATTCTGCAGTTTGTATGAGGCTGAATAAACCTCTTTAAGTTGAGGTAGTTGTCAACCAATTCGCTTGTGTTTACTGAGACGATCTGCAAATCCTTTTTTCCACCTCGGCTGGGATCGTTGTCGGACGCCTAACAGTTTGCAAACCACAAGCTGACGGTCGATCTCAGTGTATTAGTAGAGGAATTGCAACAACCAAAGAAGTTATTTCGTTCACTTTGGTGCAACGCGAGTGACCATGCCCCCTTGGTCTAGTTGGTATGTGTGGGCTACTAATGTCATGCGTACTCGCAGTAGGTGGGCTCGATTGTTTAGTTTTTCTGGTACCGCTGATGCTCAAGTAGCTCAAACCTATTTGATATCACTTCGTCGGTTTTCACTGAGGCCAACATGTTGAAAAGGCGTTCTCTGGAGCCTTTTGAAGGAAAGTATTCGATAGATACGAGCGAAATCCAAGTGATCTTTAGTTTACACGTAAGAGGAGCAGTCATTTGAAAAACGGAGACCTGCCCTGGTCACAAGCCGTAATATGTAGTTGAGGTCGATAACTGATCCAATTTTATGTATGAATTCACACATACGATACCTGTAGATTCTGTACTATTAACTTCTGACATACGTGTCTGTCTGCGCTAAAGAAGTGCATCCAGTCAACTCGCTGAACACCCTTTGCAACTGTGGGGAACTATTTTACGGTTGCACTACTCTGTGTGTTTACTAGTAGGAACCCGTCCACTTGTCATTATGGGCGGTATTTTCCATATCACTCAAATGGTTCAAACAACTCAAGTCCTTGTTAGCCGCTGGACATCTTGTAGAGCTGTCTCGTCTACATTTCAGTGACTTGAGTAGTGGGCGTCAACTTACCATACACTTTGACTATTTGTTCCTCTACGGACTAGCAACTAAGATGACTCAACGGAATAGGGAACAAAATATAAACGTTTTCACCAGTGCCGACGTTTATCAATTGCTACACAGCAGCCCAACTGATCATTCGAATGCGTTGTCAGACGTAATTTCGGATGTGGCATGGTGTATAATAATATCCTCATTTCTGTCCCATTCTGTCACTCATTTCTTTTTGTAAGGCCGAAGCTCTCATTTTTGCGTCCACTTGATGGATACAATTCAGCTTATGACCAATTTGGCCATTAGTTGTAACCAGGTGAGTCAGAATTTGTAATCCTTCAAGTGTCTTCTGGAGTTCGCTTCTAACTAAAAACCTAGTGGTGACAGAGATTGGAACTAACTGTTTGTGCTGCCTCCACAATTGTTACCTCATTCTAGCTTGATATGGGTTTGATTGCTTCTGATGGTCAATCACCGTCGGTATTACTGTATCACTGGTCAAGCTTGGTGGAAGTAGTGGAACTTATCACACAAATGCCCTATGTCTATGGTTGGCGGCATCCGATTCGGATTAGCCTGTCACAGNGCATCGCCCTCTGGATCAAAACAGCACGCAAGCCTGACCGCCACGCCAAGGTAGCAGAAAGGGTCAGGCCTATGTCTATACTCACACACTCAACATCAATGTTTGTAAAATGTACACAAACAGCCGAGCTGTAGGTGGGTGTAAGACGGTATGTTGAATACAGCAGCTTTATCACGGCTTTTGTTGTATCGTTTTAATTGCAGGTATTTCACGAACAACGACAGCAGCATTTGGTTCAATGCACCCGGTTAGTCACCGTATTTTTGACTCACGAGGACCTTTGCGCAGACAACACACCAAGTGTATCATGGTTAGTCTGTGGGTAACAGTCTTCATTTCTCCATTTCAAGCCATCGTGTGTCCAGCTTGTAGCTTGCGCTAGTCACTTACGTCATTGATAAAGTATGTTGAGTGTGTAAAACGACTGGCTGGCACTCTTAATACATGACCCAGCCACCTTCATTTGCACTCCCCATAAGGCTTGCTCGCACCACCAGTTATCTGCTTCCGGACCTCTCCGTTGGTTATCTATCGGTGCCCTCCTACACATGACCGTGTTGCTTCCTCGTCTGCCACCTTTTGCGACCTTAAAGTTACATCACTTCACACGTACACGCTCTTTAAGTTCCAGCGGGGTATCTGTCTGTCCCCGGGGTTGTCCTACATGTTTCATGCTTGTCGCAGTGCGACATGTGGTCACATGTGGTCTGGGTTCTGTCACCTAGACAACACCAATCGCGATAACCTAAATGGAACCCGCGATCCTGTGGTTGATAGGCCGGCGTCGTTAAAACTGTGTTACCGAGTGCTTCATTCCATTAGACTGCTGGATTCAACCGCGTTTGACTTAGCACTAACCACACTGTTGATTGCATTGTGGCATTCCACATAGCTTCGGCAGGTCTAACTGTTAACTATAACTACTAAATAAGTAGTCGAGAAGAGTACCCGATTGTAATTATTCCATTATCACTTAATGATGTGATAACTCTGTGTGCCGTGTGGCCGCCGCTTCTTGGTCAGTCTACTTTAAATGCTTTTTTCTATATTTTGGTCAACTTGACATTAACATCCTCATTGAAGAGTTGAGAGAAAACGGGTTACAATGTCGTTTCATTCGCCGTGGCATATTCTTGTGTTTAGTCCGTATCGCTGTTTATATGATCAGGTGGGTCGCCTGTCAGAACGGTAGACACTCTCTCTGAATCTGTCCTCGACAGTGTCATCATCGGATGATTTAATTTGTATGCATACTACATTATTGGTGGTATTCCATATCTCCTGACAACGTGGTCTTTGGGAAAACTTTGAAATGTTGTAGGACTGCTATCAGTCCCTTACTCACTGTAGTGTGTTTGTTTAATGCCTAACCGGTAGTTTTGCTTTTCCTGGTCTGTACTGCAATTTCATCTCGTCTTGCATTTCATGTTGCTACCACTGAATCGGAAACCGGTTTTTCTTTCTGTCTCGTCTTTTTTTATGAGTGTTGCAATCTCTGGTCAACTGCCATTGATTCATTAACGAACTTTATTCGATATGTAATCTTTAAAGGTCGTTGCTCTATCAATTCTTTAAGAACAAGAAAGGTTAATGTACATTTTCGATTGGCACAGTCTCAACGTTCGTCAACTAGGTATCGGTTCTTCTCGTACTTACTTCATGTCGTTGGCTGCAAACAAGACTAGACCTGATCGATGCCACTGGTCACAGACTGATAGAAACAGAGTTTGTTCTTATGTTCGATCGCTATTTAGGCCATAGCTTCGATATTCTTCAAGTTAATTGCGACATCGGTAGGGTTAATTTTAGAAATCGGGATGGGACTCCACGTTCCTCTATGCCTTTTGTATTGACTTCACTGTTATTCGTAGCCGAGTCCAAGATCCACAGCTAAGGTTGGTCCAACGGAATAGTCTGTTTTCTGATGAACGTGAGTATCCACGAGCATCGTGGTGTACGTCCCATTTTCGCGCTCATTGACGAAATCCCTTCGCAGTAACTAATACGTCTAAGATCGTGAACGGGAATGCAATTCATCTAGAATGCTTTCGTTAGCTTAATCGGTGAACGATATTTACTTCGTGTACAACTTTTAAATTGAAGCTCAATGGTATTTGATCACAGGTTTCACATTCAGATAGGCTATTCAACCTGCTTCTCTCGAAGAGATGTTTCACTTTTCTCAGGTCTCATCCGTTGTTTCCATTCTTTCCAGAATCCTAAATTGAACTGCAGTCCATGCAGCCAGCTGTGTTGGACATTGCGCCACTAATCTAACGTTACGGATGACCACATTATTATATCCAAACGTTTAAGTAGACATAGTAATCACCTTTTTGTCCACGATCGATAACCATGCAATATGTACTTCTCAATCAGATCGAAATATCCAATTTTATTTGACCCGTTAAGCGACAATTAGATTACTGAATTTTAGTGGAAGATTCGGTTGATTTTTTCTATTAAGCGTCATCTGTGTGTGCAGGCGGTGTGATCAAATACATGTGGTGTTCACTTTGAGAGCATCCAATTTACTGGGTACTCATAAGTAGTCACATGTGACTTCAGATCAGTATATCTTTTTTTGTTGTTGACATTCTTTGTAAAAATTTATCCGCGTAGTAAACGCAGTATGCTACTTCGATTTGCTTTAGACTTGGACTTCTTTTTGAAGGAAAGACCGCGATCGAACTCTGGCATGTATTCCTCATGGGAGGTGCGGCACGCAAGCGCTGTCAACAACTACGATTGTCATTGGTCGTTTGTAGTCGTATGTATAAATGCACATACTTATTCTCTCATTACACTACCGAACGGTTGTTTGTTTAATGTGACTTTGCGATACACAACTTGATGTTCGGTCTGTCCAGTTTTAATTTGTTTTTTAAATTATGGATGGTATGTCGATAATGGTAACTGGTTTTCCTCACATTCTAAACCTGTCACTTCCGATCTAACGTTCGTTCAAGGCCACTATGTGACGGACAGTCATCCGTTTATGCTCCTCTCTCCCTGTACTTTTCCCTTCACTTTCACATCTTTCAAGCCTTTATTATCCAACCAACCCATATGTCTAGTCAGCGTTGCATTCCTTTAGCGTCAATCGATTTCTGCACACACCTGTTGCTCAATTAGCCCGGGGGTAAGAACAACTGGGCTGGCACTCCGTGCTTTATACTTTCAATTACCAGAGTTACCCATCCGTCTAGGTGTGTAGGGGAATGAACACATCCGTTGGCTCACGGTTGGTTTTGCCCAGTTTCTTGTGAAGTTTGGGGGTTGCGGTGCATTCTGCGTCATTCTTCGTTTGCAACGTTTTCTTTACATACCTACATAAACATCAAGACAACAGAGATTGTGTTACTGCTGATTTAGGTGTCCATTGGTTGGTCACCAATGGAAGTGTGTAATGCAACCCACCTTGATACCCAGAGTAGCAACGTGGTGGAAGTCTCTAGCTTGTGATGTTGTGTTGAGTACGTTGATATGCATCAGGAAGCCGACTGCTCAGGTAACTCAGTGGCATTGCCATCGACTACCATTCACGGAGTTTCGTTTTCGAAACGCAGCTGCCCCAGCTACATTTGTCTGCGCTTCAACAACTCGGCAGTGTCCCGGGTCACGCGTGTGACCTGTTGCATGGAAGCAGATTTCTTGCGATGCAGCAGTTAACACATGGTCGGACTCGTATCTTGACTAGTTTGGGTAATTGGTTCTTTCTAGACCAGTTATTGGGCGCAATCCTTTTCATTATCTGAAACGCTTAATTAACCTGTATGATCGATGGAGTTTTTTTAGCACTGATATTGCGAAGAGGTTGTTATTAGCAACGAAGACTTCTGGTCGTGAGATGTGGCGAACTTTTATGTTTATCGCAACAAACCACTTTATGATGTTCTAGTTAGAACGAACAAATTAATCGTTCGCATACATGTGAGTTCACTTCGGTGAAATCTGCATTGTCTACCACAGCTGAACCAGTCTCATTCCATCAACATTCATCAACCGATACACGCACATAACTCTTATCAACAACTGTAAACCTTGCTAGTAATGTTGGGGTGAGTTCATCGTGTTTAGCGCGCACTCACTAAATCTACGTGTCTAGAGTGTACCAATTTATCAAAACCGAAGCGGCAGGAGATCGGGCAGAAAAAATGGACTCCAAAAGGATCGTTTTGATTTGGCCGAAAGTGTGTGAGCACTATTTACAACGGCCTACAGACAACCGAACCTAGTAAAGACGGGGTGCTGTTAACTGCTATTCGTAGGGTAGTTGCCAGATTAAAATATTTTAGCCATTTTCCGCTAAATGTGAGGTACTGTAATGAGAATATCCCGCACAGAATGAATTCCCGGCGGAGCCGTTCTGCTCATAGACTAAGACGAGTTAAACTATTGACTTTTGTTTACTGCGTTGTTCGAGTACTCGCCATAGATGTTGTTAACCAATTGGAACTTTTGAATTTACTCTGAAGTAAGCAACACCCAATTGCAACCCTAGTTTTCACAACATGAAGCTTTGGACTTGCGCCGTGTTCCTATCAAAACAGATCACAGATGTGGGCACCTGACTTATAACCTCAGTCCAGTCGTGAGTGGGCACTGTGGTTGGTTTGAGTCTTCTCGTTCATTTGAAAGTGATTCAAATGTGTAATCCAACATTGTGAGAGAGGTGCGATCTATTGGGAATGCTATTTAATTTACTAGTGTCAAGTTTCGCCAACCTTCATGAGTACATTTGACATAGCTGCGATCTGAACTACGTGACAATCGTACACGCCTTCACGTCTTATTTTGTTCTACTTCCTTGGCTTCAGTATTTGTTTCCCTTTAATCAGGTTGACTTTGGCCTTGTTTAACATTTTTGCTGAATCAATCCAGTTCGGTTATCACACATTTTGGTTACTGAACTCACTCTCTGTGTGCTTATTTTCCTACCGATACAGTCATGTGGCATCGCAAGAGCATGGCAACCTCTTTGAGGCCATTGTGGATGGTTTTATTGTTTTCCTCGTTACTCGTACTGTCACACTTCAAATCGACCAGCGGTCATTCTCTGCTGATAGAAGATCTTGACAGTGCCGGAGTTCCTGGAGAATTCATCGAAGGAGATGACCCTATCACCGATGAAATTGTCCGTGGCTGTGAGTGTTGGCGCTGGCCTGAATGCGTGAGCAACTGTACCATCAGTAAGTGTTCCTTTTGTTGTTTTTCCATGCTCACTCTGCTGCTGGATTTCCTCTTTGTTTCAGAAGGCACGTATATTGCCTCCAAAGGATCCAAAGACAAGCTTCTAGAATCATATATCGTACACTAATACATCGCGTTTCATTGCTCGCCCGTGTTCTTAAAAGATGTGGATTCTCGGGCAAACTGGGGGTGTTGGAGACGGCGTCAGTCAAATCTGTCCTACACCCAAATGTGATGACCGCGAGTGTTTTGCCGACATGCATATATATATATATATATATGCTTGTCTCTAGTCCAGATTCGTTTTCAAAACGTGGATGACCGTTGAAACACATTGTATTTCACCACGTACGACCGCACTCTTTTGCCTATGCTTTTCAGTGTTAACTATAATTGATTCTACACGATCAAATGTCACTACCATCTCACCTCGATAATTTTTGAACCACGGATCAGTGACCGTTTATGGACATCATCCATACACCCTGTCGTTGTTTGGTCGAGTTGTCTGTAAAGTAGTTGCATTTAATGACGCGGGGCAGTGAAAGCCGTAAGAAAGATGTCTTGCTGATGACGCCTTACTCTCACATGCAACTTGATTGTTTGTTTGCAAGGTGTTGGCACCTTGATATTGAATGTTTGAGTATAGACGTGGCAATTTTCAGTAGTTAGGTTCCTCACCGTCCCCTTCATTTTTTCCTTCTCTCTTCCTATATAGAGTTGGCTGTTTCTTCATTGTTGTGTGGCAGTTAAGCATTAGTGTGAGCCACTGATTTATTGCTCTCTATGATGATGATGATGATGATGGTAAAATGTAACCACTAGGGACACAGTGATTTGACATCACCTTATTTATATAATGGTTAACAAATTATCGATGATCTTGACGCATTGTGTACGCGAAATCAGCCGTACACAACTCATACTGTATTCACTACTGGCCATCTGGTTGCTCATTGTGACGTTGAGGCTGAAATATCTAGATTACCAAGCATCGTAAACGTCGTTGCTACCGAAGTCGGTGTGCTGAACGGAATTTATACGGTCAATTCGTTACCGCAGATCCATCTGCTACGGCGGAAGAACGTCATGATGCCGGCCGGTGTGAAACAAGCCAAACTTTGCAACCGTTCGGTTTTCAAGGCGATTCTGAAAATGCCATTGAAACCTGCCGACTTTACTCGTTTGTGCTGGAACACCTTTGTCTGGCAATCTCGACTTGGACGAACAGCAAGACACACATGAGTATGCCCATACAGGCCGACTTGCCATCCTGTTGGTGACAGTGTGAAGTGCAGAGAAACTATGTGGGCTTTTTGGAAATGGACTGTAAACTAAGGTATTAACCAAGTGTTGTTCCAAGAAAGAGCTGAAGTGTACAAGATGTCATGACTGACTTTTTTTCGATGTCATAGATGTGATCCTTGACGATGGCTTGTGTACCTCTAGTGTATGATCTGGGTCATCTTTCTCTGAACACCACTGTCGGTTGGTAGTTCCAGCATTCTCTCTATAAAACATATCGTATATATCGTTCTAGGTAGAGACAGGGACATTTAGGTTTCCTGAAGGACGTTCGTCACGCTAACTGATGTTATTGCTATGTTCTCATCGAAGGAGGCTGGTCACTCCAACGATTGTCCGTACGCCTCCTTTATGAGTCGCTTAGTAGCAACTTCCTCAACCACTTATGCAACACACCTTTCTCACCGTTTCTAATCATCGCTTCGTGCTCCATTTAAAGTACTATTGGAAATCAGGAGTTAGCCATGGACCGGATGATCTGTCCGACTCACGTCTGTCCTCTCTATCACCTCAGCATAGTCCGACTACCGTGGTCTACTGGCACTTGCTGATGCAAATTGACTAGGACACATGTCAGTGTCCGTGCAATATTCGGGTCCTAACACTGTTCTTCTGCGTACATTCTTTACCTCACTATCTCAAAGCACTCCGCCTAATTTTGACTACTCTAAAGATATAGGGCAATGTCAGAGAAATCTGTTGAGTTATCCTACTCTGACGCTGATTCACAGCGAAAGGATGTTATCAGGATGCCCTAAAGTGGAAGAAACATAAAGGTACATTTCGATGTTTTCATTCTAGTTGTAATCCCCGTCATAAGCGTCCAGATTCCCAGAATGGCTTATAACATACTCTTTTCTATGTGACACCCATTTGATCTACCCCTGGATTCCTTTGTTATGCTGTTTTCGGGACATTTCAAGAGACAACCATAATTTGTCACGCGCCGAAATAGTAGACGTATACGACTGGAAATCTAATGAATACACGATGAAATATTTTTATAGTGTGTTCTGTGAATCAGTGAGTCTGAAGTGGTTCGATAGCTACTACACGAAGTTTGTGTACTGTGAAACATTCCGTTTTTTCGAAGACATGAAATATGTTAATGTTCGTTTCCAGTCGTACCGAATGCACTTTTGCAGCGTTAAAATGCACAGTGTTGTTCCGGAACTATATCTTAGACCAAACGATGGAGTTCTTCAGTTCATCGATCAGTTTAATTTCTGATGAATGTACATCTGTGATATGTGAGCTTACATTGTTATATCGTGTATTAAGAGTGCCGGTCAATGGCTCACCACACCCTGTACTCTCTTCCCAACTCACAGCCCATTAGCTCAAAGTGCGAGGTGACTAATCGGTGAATTGGTCAAGGGAAGTGAAAGTGATCAGCAGCATTTTGGGGACGGTAGAGCGTGTCCTTCTCGCAGTCTAGGGTCCTTGTGATCCATCAGGCTGGAAACATTAGTGGACGTGACGACTGATCGAATTCATTGGCATGATTTAGTGCGAACTAACGACGGTTGATGAAACGGGGGCAATGAGGGTCACACAGAAGCTGTCTTGTAACGCCGCCATACTGTCGTTCTTAATTCGGTGGTTTGTGTGCATTTTGATGTCGATTGTTTAAGTTTAGTTAATGAGATTTCCGTAAGTAGATTATGTACCTTCCTTTTCTTTTATCATTAAAGTAGGATACTGTATCTATGATCAACAGATCAATTGCGTCTAATGCTACAACTTTCGTGATTTGTTAGTAAGCTGACCTGACAGGGCAGTGAATTTTCTACCCAACTTGTGGTACACCGACTTAATCGGCCGTTAATTATCCACATGAACGCTGATGGTATCTTCCGGGTGAATTGCCCCCATTCTTTGCACAAACATCCTGTTCTTTCTTGCATGTGGGTAGTGTTGTCCCACTTTAGGGAATTAGACTGTCCCCCCGGCGGGATAACTGGACAGCTGTTTGCTCCAGGACTCACGTTTGTGCGGATCATGCGGGCGAACCTATGCTCTTTGGTGTACTCCGTAAAATCATGCATCATGTTTCTCATTCAGGCCACCAGTTTGATCTGTCTGATCATAAATCACTGTCCACAATGTTGTTTGCGTACGCCCGCACATTCCCCATTAACCATTCGTTACCGGTTGTTCACACAGTGACATTTGACCGCTGTTTGCCCTCATCCCCACCTCATTTATTGAGCTACAGATTGCGTTGAAAGTACCATCTGCAATGAGACCTACCAGTCACCTGTCAACCTGGACCTCATTGACTTGGAACCAGACGGAAGCTGGTCTCTTAACGAACCCCGAAGTCAAGTTTTGGCATATCACTAATGGTTTCTGACTTGCAACTGACTGTTTTGCTAATGATTTTGTTTGCGTCTCTTCTGGTTTTTTTTACCACTGTTCTCGACTTTTTTCTTCTAGAATGAACAGTTTATTTTCTGAGCTATGAGCTGCGCACACAGTCAAGCATTGTAGATGCTGTTGTCAAATGGGACAAAGAGGAAAGCATCATACAAAAATATGGTTTGATAAGGTAGTAATCAACTAACTCACTTTACAAATACAGTGGCTGAGGTTCGACATCCACTGGACTGTAGTCAGCTCTGATTTCAGTATCAGTTATGATGAAAGGAACTCAAATTAGAAGAACTTCGACATTTTGTCCATCTACATCATCTTTGCCAATTCCACATTGACACGGTTATTTCATTCTCAATTGTGCTAATCGCAAACCCATTCACGAGCAACATTTTAGCTCATGTTGCTGTTAAATCCAGTCCACTCTTTCACCACGACAAACATTTCTCCGTGACTACAAAAACTTACCTGTTCTTATATTCACTGATTTGGCCTGGTAGAGACGGTGGCAGAAAGAACTCTGCCTGTGTGGGAAAGCCGTGTGCAATCTGTATTTGGTGTTCAAGTTGGGTCTGACGGTACTATGCTGACAGGAGAGACCGGTGCATTGTCAGTTCACCTATTTTGAGGTTCTGTTGTGCATACTGGTCGTGATCGCGTAACCGTTTGAGATTTTATGCTTGGACGAGTTGATTGGCTTTGTAGAGACCGGTGGCTAGAATATCCTAACCTTTGGGTTATCATTTCTTGAGTTGTTGGGATTTTATTTCAGTGTAAGTCAAAGCTTTGTTTTTTGTGAAGTTTGACAAGAAGGGAACTCTGCACTAGAGCTTTGTTCTCGAAACCGGTCCCAATGCCAACGAAATCGGTTGTGAATCACGAGGTTACACACTCGAACCCCAGTTATGTGAATCGTTCATGTCTAGGTTAGGGTAGCCCGCCAGTGTCATGCACTATGCATACGACGTAGCCTTTTCCATGACAGCCAACACGTTATGACATAAAGACAGAACATCTAGTCAACAACAATCGATCATAATCATGAGCTGCAGGTAGAGTGTGAGTTGTGTTCAAATTGTAAAGCTATAGTCACTTATGAGTTGTGTTGAGATCTCCTACTCACCTCATGAAGACAGTAAATGTTTTGTTGACCCCAGCCGGTCATCATGAAACCGGAGTGTGTTAATTAAGTCAAGGTGATCGGCCCAAATGAACTTGTTAAACAGTTCCCTGTTTGAGTTGTCACGACCTGTTAGTGATTTTGCGTGTTACAATTTGAGTGTCACTCAATTTCGTCTAGCTAATGCACCTCGGATTGAAGCGCTGCTACATTGGGTCTGTGCTTCTTAATCACCTTGACTGATAAATCGGCGGTCTTATTTTATACGTCGCAATGGTCTTTACTCATCTGTGCCACTCGTGATGACGATCAGACATGTCATTCACGCTACCGAACTTAGTCGTCTTCCCTCTTAACAGTGGGTTACGAGGGTTTCACTTGATAACGATCTCTGGAAGCTTATGCCTTCCATACTGGACATTGGCAAAACGCACTTGATGTGTGTAACCATCAGTACGTGTTGTGCGGACTGAAGCGAGCACCTGCGGAAACAAAACCATGTGAAACTCCGATATCCTTTCTGTCGTCACCGTTACTGGGCTGAACTATGCTCATTCAACATAGTCGGTGCAAGTGAGCCAGTAATCGTCCGCCGCCCCACAGGGTGTTCACGAGATCGGTGGTCTGTTGGATAGAAACGCCAGACTTTTACACGAAAGTGGAGTCTTGGCTTGAGAGTTGGCCTAGAAAAAGCAGTGACATTTCTAGTTCCGACTCTTGTGATCGTAGCCACTGAGAACTGACAGCCTTGTCAACTCTGTAAATCCACCCAGCGGAGTACATGCGAGTCAACTCAGTTGAAAAACTAAGGTTTGTTGAACGGTTGAGAAGTCCATTCTTGAACCCAGTATGGACGGTGTGGATCGGAAAAAATATTGAGCAGAATCACCTTAATGACACGTTTCAACATAGGAATGATGTACATAATTGCAAAGGGCTGGGTATTATGCAATAATCGTTCACGATTTCCCCCATCTTGGCAATTCGGGGATATGCGTTGCTCTGCTAACCTCTAGGCCCCCTTGTATTTCGGGTTCGAGCTCTGGGCCGTCTAGATCACAGCCACAATCTATTCAACTCTAGTGAGTCTGTCACACGACGACAAACACCGTGGGAAATTAACTTTCTCTTACAGTTCTGCAGTCGATCGGTCAGATTTTGTTTTTGTGTGTTCGGTCTAGTGGGCACTCCCGTGTGTGTGTGTGTGTGTGCGTTTAAAGCAGCCCTAACACCGCCCTTTCGCAATCATTGTGAAAGGTTGGCCGAATGTAGTCTCACCGCCACATAACCACTTGATGGTTGACCTTTCACCAGTGAATCAAAGAATCTGCGAAAGGTATCTTACCTGTCTACCGAAGTCCCAAGGGATGGGTTGAGCCTCCAAGCACCTGCTACGGCCGTTTTAGTTGCTGCCGCTGCGAGTGTGTTGCTGTTTTCAAGCTGACAGGCTTCCTGATTCATTTACCTACTGGCACTGAGGCCCCATGCAGTGCTGGGAAAATGACGTTCAGTTTTCTCGTTTTTGTCCACCTGACACTTCCCTTACGCACACGTGCATGAGCTCCGACCCGTGGTTTGTTGGATCGCGATGACTCAGCTGCGTGCGTGTATGCATCAAGGAGGCTTTGATGCAGTGTGCTTTTTTCATTTCCAGGTCAGATGTTGTGGACGCGCGCGCTCGGGCCAGATAGTTCATTGGTCTGGTTGAGTGCCGGGTGCACAAGGTCCGGCTCGTATGCTTCCGGCTGCCCTTTAGTGACTCTACCTGGATGTGGCCTGTGACTCATACAGTCTGGTGACTTTCTCATCTAAACCGTGCAAACGGTCGATTACGCCTTCACTGGCCTGTGGGCACCTTGGTGCAGGAGTTGTATGGCGGCTAAGTGTCAGTGTGAACCACTGATGATGATGGTGCTGATACGGAAGATGGGATTTCGCGCAATATTTGGATCCCCATCATGATCCCCTAAGTTGCACTTCGACACGTCAATTCGGAAGACTTGACCCATTTGCAACTGTGTTACGTGCAGTATCTCACACCTTAATTCAACCTTACCTTTCTACGGATTTCAGAGGAAATTGAAATGTTTTTGGTTCGAAATAGTATGCTGATGTTGTTCGACCATCTCTACCGCGTGCATACGAAAGGTGAAAAGCAGCTGTTCACTCAGCGTCGGCCCAGAAGCAGATGGATTCACCGTCATACCCCTACAGACACTCGTTGCGGGTGCCCGTTTCTAGTAGCCAACGTGTAATCACCACGCGTTGCAAACCATTACTTCATGTGTACACTGTCTTCCTGTCCACCACAAGTCTATTTGACATCCACTGTTTAGATCGCCTCGATCTCCGCATCCGCATAGCTCACCAATGCTGGTTCATTCAAGTCATGGGTGATGGTCAGTTGCCGACCAACCTATTCTGAACCCGAATGGCTCATTTGCCCCCACTGGCCTGCGACCAGATGTTTGATGCAGATTACGGCTACCATTCTAAAGAATTGACGATTTGATAACGGTCTGGTAACCCGAATACTGAGTCATGTAGTTAGTGTGTACTAAAGCTTTCAGAGTCTATATTGATGCAGCATTTCATATGCAGTACCGTATCATTCATTCCCTACCTTAAACCTTAGTGTTTTGTCTAGAGTAAAGTGGATCACCCATACCGATATACTCTTGAGTGTATTCTAGACAGTATATTCTCGTAAAAGTGACCGATTTTTTGGAGAACGGTCAAATTCTGTAGAAATCGATGCTATTGACAGGTCGCCTCGTTAACCTTTACAATAGCCGCTGATTCGTTGCACAACTGTCTACAGCGACCATTATCGTAACGTATTCCATCAAGCTTACTTTTCTGCGTCAGCATTGTTCACGCCATCGTTGGACGCCAGTACCTACCCTTAAGGAACACGAGAATTGACTGTTCGGTCAGCCATGGACACTGTTGATAACGCTATCAACTCTTGGTTGAACCACAGCATTTTGCTTTCGCTAACCAGCATACCACCACGTTAGACTGAATGGAATGAACGCATTTACGATTTCAGAAGAAGAAATGAACTAATCCTCTCGAATGGAGACGGAATGGCATCGAGACGTAAACTGGTTATTTCAAGACCCATGAAAAATGGATACGTACGTACACAAACTGAACACATCGTACAGTTTTATAGAGCGACATTTGAAAACAATCGTATGGGCTTACGCATACATATTCTTATGGAAAGGGTTGCATATTTTGCGGAACCGCGTCGACTGACACGTGGTGGACGTTCGGGGTTTTGTACGCCAGTGTTGGGATTCGTTCCTTATACAACCCCCATGGGAAAGTCATCGATTACGAACTGTGTTGGGTTAGAACTGCGAGTGTTGTTCCCGTTCGAACATGCGGGCAATATTCAAGCCGTCTTTGATGTAGCTGGTTGTTCGACAAGAACTACAATTTAGGTTTTGAAATGTACACTAGAGTGGACGGTTCAAGCTCCCAAAAATCAGAAATTCAAGGTCTTTCTTTGAAAGCAGGGAGGGCTGAGGCTGAGGAAGTTCGAACCATTCCCCAAAATTTCAGTTACAATCACTACACAACGTTCGAGTACAAATGGGTCAAATAGGAACAGCAAACAGCGAATCGGAAAACGGAAGCAGTCTATCAGTCGAACAGTATTATGACTAAAATCTGTGACTGCCAGATCAGTCGAAAATTAGCACAATATCTACTGACCGCAAATAGACAATGAACCAACGAAGATGAGCATATTGATGGGTTAACGATGAACGCCTATACTCCGTCCGTAAACTTGTGCGAAAATTCATTCGTCGATCACCATACTTTTATGGATATTGTTGAAGTTGTTTTTGTCCATTCCTACAGTTCTCAACATAGAAACAAGTTTTTTTTCGTTTGTTTGTTGACAGAAATGTTTCGATAAATTCTACTGGTTCTCGTCTCTGCACACAAAACTGACCAACATTAGGCTCTGCATCATCTGTCGGTGGATCTGAGTGGTGCTTTTTGAGGAATTCCTAAAATCAATCAAAGTTGTTCTTTGAAATCGATGGGTGGTTTGTTTTATGATGACCTTGTGCACCTCCGTAAACACGACTTTAACAATTTATCTATAAGACCTCTGTTATATTCCCTGTTGATTGTATCGCATTACCAAAAGTATGCATTCCCAGCGTCGTGTGTATTCCGTGAATGCGATCACTCACATTACGTGAAACTCATTAACTAACATAAAATCGTTCCAAAAAAATCCAGAAGTGGTCTTAAGTTCTTGAAATTTTCAGTTACATTTAACAAATTTTTCTAGAAACTCCAAATGTTACAATTGGGTCTCGTAGCTTGGCTGGTGGAGCGCTTGCCACTTCCGAGCATGTCGTTTCCAACCCTGCTTTGAGTCCGACTAAACCGCACACTGCTCGCAGTTGGGTCTCTTCTAAATGCTTGAGTAACTCTCTAAACGTTGGCAATTCTCCTCTGCATACGGATAGAATACAAAAAGTCATGTCTCAAGTGAGTGTGTACAAAGTTGGAATTCTTACACGGGTTTCGACGAGTGCTGTAATCTTCATTTGTTTTGTTGTGTTGCACGTTAGCACCCTATCTGTACATGCACTTCATCATCCTCATCATGTGTTCCATGTGCCCTGTTAAAGTTTGGATTTTTTTTTAACTCATAGTACATTCGACAGTTTGTGATAAGTGGATTCTTGGGTTGTAGAATTCTGATGGTCGTATCACATTGTCAATCCCGGAATGGATACGACTTTCAACATGATCAGGTGTCACAGCAGACGCTGTCATACCGACACTAAAGATGTTGATGCACCCACCGAAGTAATGAGTCATTTAAACGGCTTTTGGTGTGATGACAGAAATATCAGCGGGATGATGAACCCTTCTGTTTAGGAGAGCTTTGTTTGTTTCACTGTAGGAAGTATGGCGTTCAATTCTGACTGCCACAAGTTTCCGGCCTGGACATCATTGTGTGACTCACCAGATTGTACAGTCCGTCATAAAATTACTAGACTGTGCCTCACTCTACCCATTTTTATGATTTCTTTAAACTCTGTGCACTCATTTCTATTAAGCACAGTGCTGGCACTAGTAAACCTCAGAATACGACACTAACCTTTGTAACCTTAAAGGTTACTGAAAGAGCTCAGAAAACTAGCCACGGTAAAGTTATTTCCATCTTGGGATGGCTTTGTTTCTCATTCCTGTTCTGTACGGTATTTTGGCCTGTTTTTGTCAGGAGAAATCGGTGTGGTATGTAACACTTTGCCGATCGAATCCATGAATTTATGGGTCTAATACCTTTTTTGCCTATCAGGCAAGCATTTCCAAGAGCTTTCAACTCATTACCACAAGATGGCCTGGTCAGCACATCCAGGACGTATGGGCTACTTTTTTCAGATGTTCGATAGGTTTATTGAAAATGACCCCTGTCAGAACTTGTGAACTGATAACTTGTGTGCCGACCTGATTAGTATAAACTTGTTCGCTACCTGGTGTAACCAGATTACACACGTTCTTGACCATAAGACATTAGCTTTTGCATGTCATTGGGTTTCTGGCCATAACACACCGCCTGTCTTCTAAAATCATGTGGGAGAACTAGAAATGGTGTGAACATAAACACACCATTGACTTCGGCACAGTGCCATCTCGGATAGCGTTTCTAGCCAACAAGACAGGTATTCACGAAGACCTCGGCCAGGACAGGTGACACTGGTGACAGTCCAAGCCACAGTAACTTCCGGTCAGGTTTAAGGTCATTGTGAAAGAATGAATGAGACTTATGCAAGTACTATCCACTTTCATTAGGTCTATGCGGATTAACTTTTTGCTGGTCACCAAGTATTACAAATTTCAACTTGGTTGACCATAAGACGTTCTTAGTTGAAGTAAGTCGAATTTCTCATCCGTTGGTAATCGATCCGGAAACGGTATTCCGATGCCCGTTTAGTATTTCCTTACGAAAAAATTGGCAAAAGAGTTCATATTAGATGCCAGTCACTGGGTTCTATGCTTGTCTCGTTTAGGTAAATTTGATGGCCATCCTCTGTTACTTTTGAAACAGTTCTCTTGGAAAACTACCTACAAATCATCTTGACTTCCGAAATGTTTTAATGATGTTTCCTAGGGTCATCTTTATTCACCTTAAAGTTTAAAGCTGAACTCACATGGCGTTATAACTCTCACAGTAGAAAAACAAGCATTCCTTCTGTTGATTGGCCCTCTCCATCTGAAACGATAAGGACCGTCCATCCATCCTGAAATAGCGATCGACGGATGTAAACCCAAAATATTGTCACATGACAGCTGTTCATAGCCTAATTGTTTTCTCTAATACCGATGTGGTGTATCCACACTTCCCGCTCGCCGTGTCTAGAGGGTCAACGTAGTACGGCAGCTTTTTTAAACTTGTATGATTTCGTAATAATATTCGTAATAATAATAATATTAACCGTAAAGTATTGAACAGTCTTATGGGAGTGTCGTGCGGTGTGCACTGCTTATTAGAAACATCTCCTCTAGCTATTGGAGCATGACCGTTAGCCGGTACCAACGGTGCTCATCACTTTCCCCGTGAACATACACTTCCGTGACTAGTTTTGTTTTCCGAAAAGTATGTTTTGACATTACGCGTTTGTTTTATGCTCCCGTCTTCTTGTTCTTCAAAACGACTTGGATTTCCACGACCATCCATCCTACAAAATTTCTTAGTGCTCTGCATAATCCATACGCTTTGATGGATACGATAAGGCGAACGAGTTACCGTTAGGATCGGACGTGAGCATATCCCACCTAGCGACTAACTGAAGACACAAGGTATCCTTATTTTTCGGGCGGATTTATCAGAAATGGGTCACGGACGTTTTGAAATGTTCACCAACCGTGATGAGACAATGAGCATCGCAGCCTTGCCTCAGATTTCGAGGCGTAAATGAGAAATCAGCAATGGAGAGTCGCCACTGAAAAAACGCTTGATGCTTCTTGAGGTTGGAGGGCGTAGTGGGTGCTTAGTTAAAGTAACGAGCACGACCAACAAGTATTGTGTGCCATACAGCGTTACGTCCGTCGTCTTTAACAGATGCAGGGTAAGTCTAGTTTGATGAGTCTACTGTTGAAATTCATAAATGTCTTTACCCTGATACGGCTAGCAAAAGTAGGCCAACTTAAACAAAATCTACGTCCACACCCGCTTTCAATCAGCGGTTGGATTTTGGGAGGTATCATCTGGATTCCCCGAAAGAGTTGGTAAAACCACAAAAGGACAATAAACGGGAAGCCTGTTACACTTTATGTTATTCATCGGTTTTAACTTGACCGCTCGAAGTTCACAAGGTGGCAATGCAACAGCGTAGCCACATGTGTTCGAACGTAGCGTTAATGTTCCCTAAAGTTCTCTAATCTCATTTGTTTAGGATTGTTTTGACCAAGTGGTTACCTAATGTCATATGCACATATGTGTGTATATATGTTTCACAGTAGAGTACGAAACGATCAACGGAAAGAAGGCAGCACTCCTCGGGTCTGACATACTTGCGGGTGATTCATCCGGGAAGAAGCCGCAAAAACGGCCATCGCCTTGCAAAGAACATTTTTACAATAAACAGGCAATTTATCACCATATATTTCTTTTGAGAAAACTGGGGGATCTAATTTCATTCCCCAACTCACAAAATGTGAAATCCAACCATCATGAAAAATCATCCAAGCTTCCTACAACCGTTCCTCTCTCGTACGCTCTATCGTAAACAACTATACCGGAATGCCTTATTCAACTAGCTCGTCTACTTGAAGCGGAAGTGATAAGGTCTATCGTTGAGAAAATCATACCCAAATCATGTCCATTTTTATCTGGTATAATAAGCGATAAAACCTACATTTTGTTACAGTTCACAGTCTACAGTGCGGTGTTTGAGGCTACGGCCCGGACTACGCGTACATTAATGAATGTCGCTTTGCGACCGTCAGTTATCGAAGCCTAGAAATGACACTGACAACGGAGTTCGACTGTAGTGGTTCTTACAGTCCATCGTCATCGAAGTGAATATAACGCGGGTATCTTCCGACCAACGTTATTGATTCGGGGCATTTGGTATTGCTTTTGTTGTTGTTCATCTACCCAATGTGTTCTTTACACACACACACACCTACTTACCCATGGCGCACTTTGAATCGCTTGTCGACGCACGAACAGATGTTTGGATAAAAGATATCGGCCGTACATTCCATCTGCCAGTGTGTGTGTGTGTGCTGGGTTTTTCCATCGAGCGTTGCAACCTTTCACTCTGATGCTGTTTGTGTTCTAGCCGGCCTTTGACGTGGTCATGCCTGTGTTTGACTTTACCGGCTTCCTTGTTGTTGCCTGCACTTCTGTCATGATGACTCACCTTGTCAAGCGCGCACGTGCGTACACACCGACACTCGTGCTCGCCCGAAGGTAGCGCAGTGGTTGTGTACCATGCGAACAAACGGACCTTATTGACGAGTGACACTCAATTGTCGCGGCCAGAACGCACCCCCACATAAACGTTTGAGCCTGAGGGGTAGCAGTAATTCTAAGGCATCGTGGTACGCTGTCCAGTTTTGGCCACGGCAACAAAGATTCCTTCATCACCATCATTATCATCAATCCGCTTGTTTTGACTGTGCTCACTTTGACGTTTGTGCTAAGTCAGTCATCGACCAGTATCAGCTCACTAAACATGAGTTTGAACGCTTGACGTGTGTGGTCAGCTGTTTGTGTTGTAACATCTACGTGGTCAATCCAATTGGTCACAGTGTTGCACATTCCGACTGGTTTCGTCTACAACTCGTTTCAGACCGGTCACATGGACCGGCCACAATTAAACATTATTAAATTCGGCTTTGAATGAGAATTACTTGCCTCTGATCTGACATAACTTGCATCTCGGCCAGGCTTCCTGCGAGTAGCTACCGAACCTTTCAAGTTACTTTACACGTCCGAACGGTAGAACTTCAGCTACCAAAACCCCCACATCTTTGACAGTGATAATGCACATTGTGACATCAAATAATTCCCACCAACGATCGTATGATTGTGGATACGCCGTGACCGGCTAGCTTTGTAAGTTACTGACTGCGATTGCTGCTAACAATGGAAAACAAAGCACCCACACTCACTTAATCACTTGTCAATACCAAACAATCCATGTTAAAATCACATCGAGTTAGACGTGGCAGAAACTGCCACATGCACATCAACTTTTTCGGCCTACATAAAGGCCTTTCTTGTTCTGGCGATAGCCTTTCATCAACCTTGATAGGATACTTCCGTAGTAGATAATTTAAGCTCAGTCACTCTGTAACGGTCTCGACGTAGGGTCGTGCAGTTTATGTATTTGGAAGCACTGCTGTACTCCGGGAAACAGTAGGCTTGGGTGGACATGACAGACAACATCATTCTGTGTCGAGTTGGCGTTTTATAAATTCGCCGATAAGCGTTGGATAATCATTCTAGGAAGTTTAACGTTCTCAAACGCTTTCAACACCCGCTTAAAATGAGTGTATGGGTATGTGGATGCTGGCATGTCATACACGTGTGTTTGCCAACTAGTCAGTTGTGGGTGAACCACTTGAGGCTTACTGCGCGACCATAACAAGTTGTAAGCGTTCCTGTGGTTTTTTTACGGAAGGTAACCCTCTACAACCAAACTATCATGCTGTCATAGATTAACGGCTCTACTCTTAGTTGGAAATTGTAGTTTCAGAGTAGAAATCCGTGAAATCGATGACTAGCACATACGCCAAACAGACGGTGACTAACCTTAAGAAACCCGTCAGCTTTTGTGACCCAAAGGACTTCTCGTTCAAGTCACCGTATAGCCCTTTTTCTAATCGATTTTCATTACCGACAATCAGCATCGTGGTGTTCGATTCCGATTGTTGCGGAGCATATCGTAAACAGAGCACACGCAAGATCGAATGACCACATTTCACCGTTTGGAACCACATGTGTTCACGTCGCTCTACTCTGATTTGTGATCCATATACCTAAAATTCGGCGTTGCCGTTGTCAATTTGCTATCCACGGCGGTCAGCGACTCTCGTTTAGTTCTTGAGGGTAATTCGATAAAAATAACGCTCGCTTGCCTTGTGATGCCCGACTATTTCCTGGGTTCACCAGGCCTTTCACTAAAAAGCCTGATACACAAGACAATGACCAGCCTTATTCCCGGCTGCCAACGACCAAAAAACATTGAAGAATCAATCAGCGCACAATGTTTTTGAGAACTCGTGTACCCCAGTTTGGTTAGTGGAACTATTCTATGACCTAAGGACTAGCGCTTTTCCACAGTAGTATCAAAAGTTTTCTGCAGTTATTTCTTAATTATGGTCACACTATTTGTTTCATAACTGGCTGTCCCATGTTGCCTATTTTTAAGTAAACATTTTTTTGAGATTCGTAAACCTGGGAGACCTCCAATGGCATTGAGCTACCTTTTAGTTATTAATGATGGATTGTAACTGCCTAGCAAGTTGCACTTCTGAAGTGCAATCCGCGCTATATGTAACCTCTCACTTTCTCTTTTCAGTGGAACTCTGTGATATACGTATTTGTTTTATGCTGTATCAGTATGTTGACTACCCTGTGTAAACTACCTCCGAAGCATGTGTTGTACGCACCACTCAGGATACCGGCTAATTACCGCCAAATGACTCACCCGTTGATACATTAATATTTTTAAACCGCTAAAACCGGGATTCTGAGCTGCGTGACTTTGTCATTCTTGGTCGCTGCCACTGAGTCTTCCATTGCCTCGCCTGCATCCGTTTTGAATCCCCTATTGCTTAAGCCACTTCTTTATATGTGACTTGCTTGTGTCTTAGTGTAATTTAAACGGAATATCAAGTCTTATGTGGACAACGTAGCGGCGGCCCCCACAATGATAGCGTCTAAACCGTCATAACAGTTTTTCCGCTTTGGTGAAGTTAAGCTTGACCGATTATTCAGGCACAAACACATCACGCGTCTGTGTGTGTGTGTGCTTATTATCCTGTCAAACGCCTGACCAATCGCACTTTCATCAAACCGAAACCATTCATCATGTGTGTGTGTGTGTGTGTGTGTACGGCTCGCTCTCAAATGTTACCATTGGCCGAACTGGCTAAGTTGATTTTGCAGCTAGAATTGGGTACCCAACGTACGAAATTGCAATTGCTGGGACTTATTTTTCACTGCTTCACACCCAGTGTTAGTTTCCCGACACAGGCTCGTACGCATCACAACCATAACGTTGCTAAACCAGTCATAACTGAAAGTGGCCTATGGGTTTCACAACACCCGTGCGTGTGCATCATGAGCTCTTATGCGCAGTGCTGAATACAGTTAAACGTCATCAGAAAAACTAGCCAGGCTGCAGATGTGCGATGGAGTGTGAATAGTGTTCACATGGAGATGCATGAACTCAATAATATACACATATATGTGTTCACTACTCGGTGTGTGCCTCTTTTGAATACTTTATACATATATATATATATAATATGTTATTGTGAGCTACCCCGCAACCATGTGAGCACTAGTATATATACATATATTACTGATGAGCAATAGAGGACTAGGTTGATATAAGTTAAACCTGTTCAGGTCAACAAAGTCGATGTCCGGAGATTGTGTTAAGTATGGTGATGTTCAGACTGGGGTCTCCAGTGGTGATTTTTGTCGGTCTCATTGCGCAGATGATGATCTTACAGTGCATGACTAATCGTGCACTAGCAGAGCCGGTGGAAGACGGAAAATTGGCGCACACCTTAATTTACAGTAGGCCGAATTTATCAACTATATAGCAACCAGAGTACATCCACCCTTTCACCGAACGGCTCATTTTTTTGTCACCAAAGGCGGTGTAGATTGATGAGCGCAATTCCGGTGTTTGAAATACAACCGCCAATCATATCATCCACATTCCCGTCAAAAAATGTGTAACGACAAGGGTAGACAACACAATTTACTGGTTCTAACATGCCAAAATCGAGATCACAGACGTAGCCTGCTGTCATTATTGAACTTACAATTCACGGTCATCGGGTAAGAATGTTCGATCAGAGGTTTGGGCCGGCAACCTTACTGGAGCGAGCAAGCCAGTCGCTTATACTACTGATGGACAGTAGGAGATTTTGTTTTTCACATGTTGATTGACATTCCTATATATTTGCAGCTTTGACATTGGCGTGTGCTTGATAAAGTTTCGTCCAGGTTTGATCAATTCAGTGGTGAATATACTTACCTATCAAAATCGGGAATTATGCTATATGCTATCCACATGCACTACATGCATATACTTTATTGTGTACTCTGTATACTATATCCATACTATGTGCATGGTATACTAAGCAAAAATCAGGTGATCACTACTGCGTTGATCTAGAATTTAGCTTGACCGAATAGCCATATGTAAACGTTTACCGTTGGTTTACAGATAGTCCACCACCTATTTAGTACGATCAAATGTGATGATAACGCGTTCCACCATTCCCTTCTTTGAGGCGAAAAACTGAAGGCTGTTACCTGTTAATACGACACCGAAGAATCGTTTCAGGTGATTACGGTCTGTGCGGATTGTATGGTGAAGGCAGCTGATTAAGTACTTTGGTTGATTATTAGAATGTACGATACATTTCAGTCTGAAAGCTTCTAGTTAATGTTCGAATTGCTGGTGTAGCATTACTCCGTGTCACCTCGTTGCACGTATCCCGCGTAGAACAGAGCCATTTTTAGGAAAGCGCAACGAGGATCACAGTGCTCCGTTTGTTATTAACCGGACAAGCTGCTTAAATCTGGCCAGTTCTCCATGTATTACCGACATGTAAAAAGCGACAGGATTTAAGCACATGTTGTCTCACTTCACAAACTTCGTCATCCGTTGCGAAGTCTAAGTTTGTCCAACCAAAATCACCATCTGTATGGTAACTTGTTGGAGTGTGACTCACACGCAACACTCATTCGGCATCCATTCGAGCCCAATCTTAACGCTGCTACCGAAGTCTGTTGTGTCACCATCATCAGTTAACCTTTTCATATGCAAGCTAGACGTAAACTTTTAGTAAGTCAGGCGGAATCTTTGGGTAACTTGACCATCAGGATCATTTTGATATGTTGAACTTTCTACACTTAAATCTCCTCAGCTGTTTTCCTGTTTTCTTCAATGACTACTGTGTATTTAGTGGGGTGCGATTGGGATTATTTTCGGCTTCCGGTTTATTTTCCGTTTTCTGGCATTTTTCATATTTGCCTCTCTGTGAATGCCGATTTTCACAGCTGCACTAATCGAAACCATCATACTTTGTATCTCACTCCTCTAGTGGTATCTAATGCACACAAACATTTTGAAGTTATCTCACTTGGTGTCATTTCTGTCGCCTCGTTAAAGCAACCGGTGCTTGTGGATAGTATTCAAATTTGTCACCCATTCAACCAGGACGGTACAGTAGCTGTATTTTTGCTTTCAACCTATAATTCTATTTTCATGGATTTCCAACCAGTTTGAATTCGTTAATCACACTGAACCCACTGGTTATTGTTTTGATGTGAAAACCTAAGAGTTGAACATTACTTCTATGTAGCCACTGATATCGTTTTAAGGTACAGCATTCCCTATCGTACAAGAAACACTGTCCCAGAAGCACACGTGTGTTTCTGCTCTTTTTAAGGCGTTTTGTTCCCATGGGAACCGATTGATGTGAGCGCGATGCAGTGAGTAATACAACTTTATTTAGTTAAGAACTGTTACAATTGACGTGCTCATAGTTGACACCCGAGCCCCATAACGTTTGTCCTTAGTGATTTGGACCACTGCAGATTCTGTTAAATGAAATATTGTTACAAATGGTTAAAGTTTTGCCTATCATGTTCTCCCAGTTGACACGGATGTTTATTGCCCTCCGCTTTGTTCTATCCAACAAATCTGACGAGTGATCACAAGGTGGTAGAAGAACCGGTTGAACCGTCGTTTTCGCCCACTTTGTCTGCAAGACATATACAGGTCTTTTTTTCCCGCGATTCACACTGTGGTTAAGCCACCACATTTGGGAACGCTCCACTTATATTTGTAACGAGTCCTAACATAAATATTGTTGCCCATTTGGGGAGAGGTTTTTGTGCTAACGTATTAGAGCGGTATATGATGATTGTTCAGCAGCGTTTTTTAAATTGTATTTTACCCACCCGTCCTACAGTTGATGCGTCATTTAGCTGGGGTCATCTCACCTAATTCATCATCATCGTGTATGGTTTCGTTTCGAACTACATCCACATCCCGTAAAAATCTTTATTTAACGGAAGCGTCTCTCCTGAGGAGAAGCAGTGTACATCAGTTTACCTCGTTGTCACTTCAGACTACAAGGATCGAACTTATAAGTGATATCAGTGACTTTTAATATTCACCCTCGGGACAACTTTTCATTCTAACTCGTCCGTCTCCATCTGTTTTTGACTGATAACACGATGATCGCAACCTTGAAACGCAGTACTCTCGAATCCGAACAAAAAACACAACTGCTCATCGACCGTTGTACTGATGTTGTGAATGGACCATATAAAGTCAAAGCCAATTCGGGGGTCATTTATCCCGGTAATAAACCGTTCGCCTCGAGCAGTTTCACTGGGCCTTGCTGTTTTGATTTTGTTTTTGTCTCGTGAAAATCATTTTTCCTCCTCTCTCGCTCTCTCTCTCTCTCGGTCTGTCTGACTGTTCGACGTCGGTCAAGCCGCTCAATTAGGCGCACAAATATGTGATTGATTGTTCAGGTTAGTACGATTTAATCGTGTGCGATTTGCCTTTTGAATGTGTGTGGTCCTTAGCGCGCGAGCACACACATACACCCATTCGTTTGTGTACATTTTCCACTGAGTAGGTAGTGCCACCGAGCCCGTGAGGGTCCTAGGGTTGATTTCCTTCCTCATCCGGAAGAACGGTTGACTGATTGCGCTTATGCTCAATCATCTGCACACAACCTAGCTGGCTCACATGAAGTTGTTTGTTTCGCCAGTATCACTCGCGTTCAGTGTTGTAACCTAAGTTGACATTCTTTTACAAGTGGGCCAGTTCTTTGGAATATCATCGAGCTTGTGGGTCACATGCTGTCACCATCCATCACGGCGTTGGCCGAGACAGGATCACGATAGCATAGAAAATTGGTTTCAGAGATTATAATTAATTTTTGTCGTTTCCTGGGTCATACATCACAAACCGTTATGTGAACTATGGATTGTTCAGACCGCAAAAAAACTGCTCAGAACAGTCAAATGGAATTACCGTCTGTCTCCTGATAATATGGCCTACCACTTTTACCTCTTGTGATAGTTTCAACCACGGCATCTTGTACCATACTTTCACGGACTTTATAACTTACGTGTAATGTCTTCCTGTTCGATTACCCCATTGGACAGTGACAACAGGTAAACTCATTAGGCAACACGGTATTCAAATTTGTATTTCCAGTTGGTTTTATAAACCTGTATGACATCCTTGTTGTCTCATCCTGTAAAACTGATTATTCGCGTATTCTTTACCATTCAGGTCTTGTAATAACTTTTGTAAGTATAACAGTTTCCCTATATCTAACATTGTCATCAGTAGTCTAATATATTGCCTTGCAGGTTTAATGAGATTAGAGATTTTGACCTGTCTTGNGGCTGCGATCAAATGTGAGTGATGGTCAACTTGAAAACAGACCAACTCCCCGACTACTCATCAGTAAGTATTTTGTAGTCTGGAAGCCGAGTCACTGGCAACAGGTAATGTAATGGAAGTTCGTGTTTCCAATGCTAGAGCAACCCGTCATTTTTGACTACGGGGAGATATGTGTCTGGAACTTGATGGCCAAGTAGAGATTGTGATAGTGATGGCTACTATACTGTATGACTGCGAACCGTTGCTGCTTAAGTTGGACGACGTAGATCGTCTTCAAATTTTTGGCCATCGATTTTTGTAATCAGTTGGTCTCACTGAATGGTACCGGCGGGTAAGCAACTGTGGTAAGTGTCGAATACTTATTTAAAAGATTCATGTATTTTGGTGATTTTGTCGAGGACGCCACTTAATCGTTTACCGAGTGGAGCACCGCTTGCCGATGCCTCACCCAAGTGCTATGAGATGCGGTATGGACGAATTTATGTGGATATACGTGGGCAGTTAGCAGAAGGTCAGACTAGTCTCCCTGTCGGTGGTACTCGTAAATCACAATCTGGACACTTTACGGTAAAGGACAGCTAATTGGGTTCAGTGATGTAAATGCTGCCTTTATGATCTAATGACAGTTAATTAGGTAAGGCAGTAACAACCACCGTTCAATGAACGTCATACAAATTCCATCGTGCTCCCATCTATGGTTCGATTATTTGTTTACAGGCTGTGGGCAACCTGATGTCACGTGGTCGAGTGTTGGCAGGGATTTTCTCGTCGTCGAGTCTTATTTCCATCCACCTTTCTTCTTTCCACGGTAGCATGACAGTTGAGCATCAACGACAACCTCCGGTGCATCGTTGCCGATGTTGATGATCATGTGGTTAAATCGTTCCTTCCGGTATACTATCTTTTGTATTGGAGTTTAATAATTCATTTTTCCTGAAATCACCGACTTTCAGATAGTGATGTAATCATCTATTTCAATTTTACTGTTGGCGTTGTGGATCGTTGTCGGAGACGATGATAAATCAGTGACTTGTACAGTTACTGGACAGTCATACAACCACGCAATGAGGAAACAAGACCTAGCCAGAAAAAAGAGAAGGGGGACGTAACTGTTGTACGCGCTCAAAAAGTCGACATCGAGGTGATCACAACTTGTAAACGAACAACCGAGCTAAATGTAAGAATCAGGCACCATCAGTATCATCGGCTCCCACTGCCGCCTTTCATTAGGTTCATTCGCTTCACAGACAAATCAGCCAAAATAGCATTTACGTCACCTAGTTTGATGAGCTACCATCTCACCTGAATTCTTCAGTGTGGGTAGACCCACTATCCTAGTTACCTCATATTCATCATCATCAGGGAATTAGTGTTTCTCGCGAGTGCTTAACCGCCTTACAACCATGAGGAAAAACTCAAGCTTTTACCAAGAAAAAGGACAGGAGAAAGAAGGGGATCTAATTACTCAAAACAACCATGCCTACACTTGAGCATTCAACATCAAATTGCCTACATCTTGCAAATAAACAACCGAACTGTAAATGAATGTAGGTCATCATTAACAAAACTTTACAGGCCGGCGTCATCTAGTGCGTCATTTATCTCATTGACAGCTTGACCGATTAATGACAACGCTCACGTCGCTGAGTAGTATTAATTGTTCACACTTAATCGTTCGATCATATCCACTTGCTAGTAATACTAAGGTTGTCTAATCGGTTCGACGTATCCGGCACACCGGATTCGCTTTCATCATTCAAGAACAAATGTTTACACTGTGTCGTTTGTTCTGCATGCTTATGGTAGTTGGAAAATAAGTTTAAAACATTTGAAGTCCTTTAAAAAACACATCTGTGCTTGTGTTTATAAGGAGAAAATAAACTTTATTTCTTCCCATTCGGTCTAACAGTTTAAAAGCCGCACGAAATACACAACTGAACGGTTATTTGTAATCAAGTTGTGCTGCTCACGCGTGGGCATACTGACGCGAGTTGGTTTTCCACTGTTTCCTTATGCCCATGGCATCAGACGAATCGGTTCGCTTAGACGGTTACGGTCCGTCTCATTGTCAAGTCAGACTGAACACAGGTTGGGTGTAGCTTGATATCATGTTCCACATGTTTCTCTCACCATCTAATTAGCATTTTAAACTAGATTCCTTTTACATTGAAATGCAAATTTTCCACTCGATCGTTGGAATGCTTTAGATCTGCGGTTCAGACTTGTTCTTGCAGATTCTAGTCTAAGGTTTCTGGTTCGGGCTGGTCGCTTATGTGAATCGTTTTAACACTGCGTTCTCCGTCTAGCGGCATTTTATCCCTGCATAGACGACCGATCTTTTTAGTGATCATCCGGTGTAAGTAATACACTAGCTGGTTTTGGTGTTTGGCTTTTTCCGAGGAGTATGCGGATCACTTTGAGTTATTTATTTCTTCTGCGAAAACAAAACAGACAGCAGAGAATTAGTGGAATGATTAAGATAGTCTTTTTCTAAAGCTGTTCTTGTCTTCACGGCTGAGATAACTTCATTTGTAGGCAAGTTATTGCATGTCCTTTACTTCAGAGTGTCGACGGTTTCGTCTCTTTTGATCACATCATCGGGGCAGTATCACTCACGAGGCAGTTACCGGAGTAGCAATGGTACACGTTATCCATCGCATTTGTGATGTAGGTGGATGTCTGATTATTGTTTAGAAGAAGGATGCCAATACCTGTGTACGAAATGACTTGCTCTTGCTACGGGTGCGTACAGACTTACCGTTTATGACTGTGATTTATCCTGCAGCTGGATGGGCATATGATCGACACGGCCGTTCGCCAGCATCTGTTTCAGAAATTCTCAGATGTGATGTGCTCTGGCTGGATTACGTGTTAGGTTGTTCATCGAGACATTAACACTGGCCACTAACAGTTTGAACTAGACAACATTGTGTTTAAGGCTCCTTCGTATCGTGACTGCTTTTTTGAACACAGTTAGTGAACAACGTCTTCCAATTTGGACATGTGTATACCCAAGCAACTTCTAGATGCCCATTAGGATTGTTTTCTTCAGTTCATTTCCGTCATTATTGTGGGTGAGAGCAATAGCTTAGGTCACAGCACCATCTTATCAGGTCCCGGGCGAAGTATTGGCTAACTGGCCTGTTCAAAAACATCGACTACTTTACTTACAAAGTAAGACGAATTGTGTTGCTGAATCAAGCAAGCTGTTCACACGCACACGGAACTTGGGAGTTTATCTTCGCATCAATCCATCATAAGCATTTTCGAAAAGCTATGGTAAAAGCATGTCTTGAATCGACAGGTTTCGCTGGAATACAGAGAAGTTTGTTACTCCGAGAGTATCTGGCTGGGATAGTTACTTCGAAATAACTATATTTAAAGCACTGAATTCCCATGATCCAATTAATCAAAACAGCGAGAAGACAAACGTTGTGGGATGTTGACATTTCGATGTATCTCATCAATTGCATACTAAATATAAACAGAATATATGACACTGTGTATCTACTAATAACCTTGCCCTACCCACCGCCGAATTTCTTGTAGTTTGCATGCATCTCATCGAGGCAACTTCAGCAGCTGCAACAACAACAACAACAACAGAAGTGGCACCTCCGACTCATTCCCATTATTCCAAACTGACTGGTCTAACTTTTACTAGCATTTGTTGTAGGACATACACCCCACTTTATCCGCACTGCACTTTGCCCACCATTCCTATCCTATCCTTTGCCCATCGAGCAACCTAACCCATGCTTGTTTTTCCTATCCCTATTGACATTGACCACTTGTTCGGCCATGTAGCTTGCCACGGCAACCGGTTTGATACCCTGGTCACCATCACTCCGTCCGCCGCTTCATCTATGAGATATACATCTGTGTACGCTCTGTTTAGGTCATCTCCGTCTGTTTGTATGTAATGCAACAGCTATTTTTCTTGACAAGCTACAAACAACAAACACTGTTGGTGTAGATTTTCCTGGACGATTTGGATTTCTGTTCTAGTGGGTCTGATTGTAAACCACGTGAATTATGGTTGCTGTTCAACCTAAATCCACCTGGCACTTCTAGGTCATTGTATGTGCGCGCACACACACATTTGCATACGTACTCACATGCTGTGATATTCATTTCCACACACAATGCATCAGTCGGTGTCCCACTTAAATCAGATACTGACTGGTGGTCTAAGTGGGTTTCAGACATGTTGACCACGTGGATTACCATACTTCAGAAACCAGAACACTTGAATCCAAGTGGACCATTGCTCTGGTTGATAGCGTCCAGGTAACAACCGCAACACATCCGTGTTTCGCTCGATAGCTTCGTTTACTGCATCACAGGACACACTGGGTTGGTTTATGTTTGCTGAAAAATGCTTGTGTAGAATGTTACTGACCTGGTTAGAGCGATGCCCACTGTTGTGGAAACTACCAGAGGCGTGCTCGTCAGCCTATCTCGAGAACCATTTGATAGAAACGTTTGAAAAATAAATGTTTGAATGACGCTTCAGTCACCTTCGTTCCTTCACTTTATTGGTCTGAGGCACACCAAGTACTTTATCGTCACGAAGAGGACATCATTTTCACGTTTCTATGTCAGAAGCCCTAATAATCAGGGTACATTGCATTTTTAGCCACCTGTCCACCTTTAACATCGGTGCAGTATCTTCCTGGTTTTTAAGTTGCCTTTTACTATTCTACGTTTTTGGATTTAGTATGTCTGATGATTCATTCTCAGTCGCGCGCAGTACTCTTGATTCCTTCTCAGATTACCCTGGATTAAAATTATCCCTGCCGCGCTGACATACGGTCCAGCCAGCACATACAATTCGTGTTATGACCACTGCCAGTAGCTTGCCTGTGTGTGTGTGTGTGTGTGTGTGTGTGTGTGTGTGCGTACGCGTTTGTTTAGACTTGTTCGGGGCGAAGCGAAAGATTTCAAAACCGGTTCTTGTTTATGCGATAAATCTTGTCCGCTTTCGGTGCAAACATGAGGAACTGGTAGGTTAGAAAAGATGCAGTTAAAGGCTAGCTATGCGGAGGGGCCTGCTGGTACACACCATCGACCTCATAGTGCCTGTCCTGGGTGTGTTTCTACTACCTCGCGCGTGTGCCCGCACGCGAATGCACCTGTTCCTACGCTGGGTGGCTAATTCCTTGACACATCTGGCGCTTGTCTCTTGCTTCGTTCGGTCTAGTTTTCTAGCGGGATGGACAGAAGGATATGAATTGTCGAACCTCTAATGATTTTGTTGTTTCTGGTGTTCATCTGTGAAAACGCCGATTTGCTGTACTCTCATGCCCCTCAACTTCTTCGAATTGCCGTTTAAAGTCGGCGTCTATGTGTGTTTTGAAGTGTTGGTCCCTAACTGGGTACCGTACCGGGGACGGATTCGTATTCCGTCAATCCCGTGCGTGTCCAACTGAATTTTCCAGTTTCATTTGGCGATTGCGATTCTTGTGTTTTCACTGCTTGCTGTCCGTCTATTCAGGCTTATTCTACCCCGTTACCAATACTCAGCCGGTACAACTCAGTTGGTCACCTACGAACTCTGTATGTGCTATGAATTGGTAGTTCATGTTTGATCTGAAGGTCAATTTGATGTCCTGCCTGACCAACTGTAGATGTTTTGTTCAAGATACATTCTGATTAACCGAAAGACTGTATACATCCGTATATCCACTGATAAAACCCAGACGTCCTCCATGTGTTCCTACTTATAACATTTTCCATTTTTTATACAGACCCCATTTTGCAATCTCCTTTGCAAGCGAACCACTTGCTGCTGGCCTCATTAGCACGACCTTTCGTGATGATGTTCCCGTTCCAGGACAGAAGAAATCGCTCAAAATACGGCACATCCACTGCCGGCAGACGGGTAGGTGTCACCTCCCTGTGTCCGGTTGTCTGATTTTATACGTATACAGTGTTCCTGCCGAATTGTTGCTACCCCAGCCACATTGGTTGCGCTTACCTGTCCGTCGTTTTTCGGAGCCTTGCTTCCAGCATGCCTGTATGTGCGTGCGTGCATGTATGTAGACGTATTTCTGCGCCGATTGTTTGACTGTGCTTACAATGCTTAGTTCGACTGCATGCCAGTCTGGGCCGGTGACCTTTCTATGCATATGTCGCTGCCACTGTGTCAACCCGGATGTCGGACTGCGATTTACGCTTTGGTGAACTTTCAAGTGTTGACCAAACCGTAATTTTGGTACTCTTCAACTGTCTCAGCTTTGATTCGCCACATCTTTAGATCATCGTGATATCCTGAAACAGGACATCGAGCCTTTTGGAGGTCATTCGTGTTGTTCTACTATTCTGTCAATATGAAATCAGGATTGAGAGATAATCCGCTAGTGTTTTGACTTTCCAGTAGATTCTTATTCTGTATCCCGCATACCGTACATTCAAACGGCCTCGCTTATTCCCCCCCCCCCCGATAATTTTATGATGGGGACGCCGGTTTCTGTTGCTCATTTCTGGCTGACCGACTTGTGATGCAGCATATCTGTTGACAGCCAGCTTTATTTGTTCCTGGATATTGTTGTCAATTTCCTGGTGTAATTTTTAAATAGCGGGATCCCGTGGACCCTAAATGCAATTGTTAGATGATCATACGATTGAAACCCAAACTCTGCAGTAGTCCTGTTTAGCTGCGGCGTTGACAACAGGTGTTCATTGATAATTAGTAGTTAGTTTTAAGTGACAAATTGAACTCACAGTTAATTGCAATCTTTATATTCTCCTGGATATTTCAGTCAGCCTCTTTCGAAAAAGAACAATAGACTCAAGTCCCGCTGTTGTTAGAGCCTTTTAATGGAACATATCTTTGTCACAGATGAGGTTCGAGCTCCGGCCATAGTTTCATGAGACAGCTGAGTTGACTGCTGTACCGTTGACATCATATGCCATACGATTGAACTATCCTATGCAACCACTTAGCCACTTTCATTTGTGAACAATGCTCAGAGAGTAGATACAATGACCGAAAATTGTGTGAAGCTGCAAAAATGTCAGTCAATTGTAGGCGATGTGCAATTTGCATTATATGCTCATTGATGACCGTTCTGCCGAGGCACAAGTCAAACCTCATAGTTGTTACCACTTGTAATGCATACATACGTGGTTTACCTGCACCTTACAGCCTATCAAAAGTGAGTTATTCTCTAATTTGAGCGTCTACCGTTCATGTAGTATGATTAGTCATCGTGATTCACTGGACACGTATCCTTAGTGCGTGCCAGCAGTTACGAAACTTTCCGTGTGTTTATGGTGAATTTGGCTCAGTGAACAAATCTACTCATATTACGGTAAACTCTGAATTACCCGGGACCTTATCTTCTGCAAATCTCCTAAAAGTGTTCGTAACTTCCGTGCTGTTCTACCAACCTCAGTGAATGTGGGGTGCAAAGTAACGGGGACGGTGTTCAATGAACAACGTAACTGACAGCTTTCTCTCTTTGGCAAATCACGATTCGTTAATCAAAGCAATGTCGCTATATTTGTGTGCTATCTAAGGTCGGATCAAGTTTATGTTGACGAAGGGCTGTTAACAACTGCACAGCGTTCATCACATTGTTCGCGAAGCCTTATTTTCTCTTTCGTGAAACTTATCTCGTTAATCGAGCCTCTTGCACTGACGTTCTATGCTTCAGTTTTGTCGAACATTACGTCACATACCGATTTGTATGTGAACCTGGTGTCGATCATGTTCCACCACTACATTCCACTATCGGTCATTGCATTGCATGCCTCGGCTGTCACACACCTCGCTTCTGACGTTCTGTTTATCTCTGACTCTGCTGGTCTGCTAAAACACAACTGTTGGACAGTCAACTGAAGTCTTCCCTCACGGTAATTCGCGTTTAACCAGGCACAGATGTGAACATACACACGCGCATACGTTCATATCCGGGCGTGATATCTTCCATTGTATGAGTTATCGAAGCTTGCCTTCGTGGACCAAACATACTTTGACTTTGCCGAGACATCTGTACCGCATTTGCACACGCCCACTCATATCTGCGTGCTAGTGTGAACTATGAATATACAATGATTGTACTGAAATGATTTATGGGCCAATTCATGCCCAACATCATCTGTGTAAGCACCGTCAAATATGTTTGACGTGTAGTGGGCAGGCACGATCTCCGTCGATCAGTACGGCCTGCCAGCTTTGTTAAGCATCAATAGAAATCTGTTGGGATTTTCATTTTGGTTGTTAACGTCGCGGTTTTTCAATCACAAGGTTGCAGCTTCGAACTCGTGCTATCCTGGATGATTTTTGTTTGTGTTTGAGCGTTTCAACACTACACAGTCCACTTCTGATTCAATTAATCACATGACAGCAAACGCCTTATAGTGTTAACAATGAGGAAAGATTTTTGCGGATCAAGTAACCGGAAACGGTTATTAGCATGCTCGTTTTTCTCATTCCAGGTCTTCCACCTTTATGTCACGTGTAATACTCACTTTCCAACTACTCATCTGGTTTTACCCCTCAACCTTAGCTTTGGTCTGTTTGACCTTAATTACCGTGATTACTGTTTATGCGTTTGTAGCTACGTTGCATAATCACACTCTGCGCTTATAACTCAACTAGGGAACAGTTGTGAGAAAAGCAACGGTGGTTTCAAACATGGGTGATACGAGTGGATTAGTGATGATTGGTTACATTTTGATTTGTCATCGTTTGCACACCACTCGTATCTGGCCGCAACTTTCTCACACAGGGACCACGTTGAAAGAAATCATTAGACTTGAATTTCACCCACTGATTGGAATTCATCTGTAGTACTAGGGTTGCTTCAAAAGTTTTGCTTTGAAGTACATAGCAATTCATTGAGTGAAGAACAACAATCGTTGATTCCATGATCATGACAAAACTGGATGGTGTTCACTGCACATGAGCCAAACCACCTACTACTTGTAACTAAAACATGTCTCAACCTGTTTGCTGACGTGATTCCAGTTTGACAAAAGTCTGGATGGTGGAGTCACCGTTTTTAGTTAACAATAGAGTTGATGGGTGTCCGCTCGAGGCGATCGGGCGATCTGAGTTTTACTCACAGACTGACCTGGCTGAGGGTTCCACCGTGCCGACTGTGAATTCGGTGATGCAGTGGTCAGCACGGTTTCCTCAGAAGACTATGAATTGAAATTCGAATTCCGGCCGTGTCAGGGATATGTAAAATTTACGACGAGTTCTAACAGAGGCGATACTTGGGCCTACTGATCCATTCGGAAGAGGCTGGCTGTAAGGCCCATAGGACTATAAAGACTGTAATCAGTTATCGGTGCTGAAAATGATCTCTTCCATCATGAAACCTAATCTCTGTAGTGTACACTCATATCGTTCGCACAACTGCTCAGCACATTCCAACCAAAGTGTTCTCGCTTGTTTACGTAGTTTGTCGTGCTTCACCTTACTGTTGAGTAAGGCGAAGTATGTTTATCTTCCTAGTTCAGACATAATCAGTTGATTAAAAAAATGACAGCTTTTGACTCTCGAGTCTTGTGAACCGGTACATTCTCTTGAAGACTCAGTACATCATCACTAAACTTCCTGCGTCCTCCTTGATTAAGTCGTTCAGTCATCGGAACAGATCGGTTTAGTGAGCAGGTGTATATGTGTTAACTTGCTTGACATATATTCAGACAACACTACAGTGACTGGTACACATGTTCTTACCAATTCCGAGCTGAACGTTTGGCTTCGAAAAATCATGCCTCCAATGATTTGAATGTTCCATTGTTTGGAAGTGCCGCAGTCCCGATAACTAATCGCCTCTTGCTGTGACTCCGTTGTACCAGCAACCTCACGAGAAATTTGATGTGAACGACATGAGTGGCTTTTTTCAAGTCTGGCGTCAGCATTCTAAATACTCAGGGTTCGTGGACCTAGGATATCAGATGTTCACGGGCGATTCGGTCCACCGTATCAGAAGTCACGTGTCTTGTACGCTTCCACTCCTCAGTTTCACCAATTGGCTTCAAACGACGCTTTGAATGCAGTTTAACCCCAATGCATTTCTCTCCTCAAATTAGTCGAACATCTGATTGTGAAGTATCTGAAGCAGTCTTTCGTACACATGGCCCAGCTTTTTGAGCATCAGAAATTCACCGAAAGCTTTATGCTTTCGATATGGTTGGGTGATTCCAAAACAGAAACCAAAAAAACGTGCGAGAACGAGTCGTATGCCCCAGTTTTGGAAATCGGGTTACTGGGGTATGGCCACAGATTGATGCAGTGTGGGTGTTCACGATTTTCAGGCTGGTAAATTTCTGATCACTTTGTACGTGTTCGCCTCAGGAACGGGAGTTGTATACCGGCCGTCATGCATGGTGGATGATTGTGAGTTGTCCGCTGCCTGGTTGGTTTCACATGCAATGTATGACTGAATCGCCAAACCGAAACGATTGGCCGCAACATCTTTTGACTGATATACAAATCATCTGCTGCTTATTTTTCCGGTTATTTCCGATTGCTCTGATTGTGATTGTCCAGTCAGACTGCAGCCGCGTACACACCCAATTGAATCTGCGAAATGACTTAGTTATTCCTGATAAGTAGTCGAGGCATTTGACTGATTCTGTTTAAACACTGCTGGTATTGGGTTGTAGGCTTCACATTCAGATGTACGTTTTTGTCATCCGTTTGATAAGAAAGTACCAGACTAATGTTTTGTCCAGTTCGAGCTTAATGCTGTTTATGTGTCCATAACCGGGATTCGGACTCCCATCTACGTTCACATATGGCAACCCTCTTGACCTCACGTTGGGTGTGACCGAACCATCTTGTTCACAGTCATTTGGGAATAGTGCTCAGTACTGCTCAGTAGTCTTATCTGTTGAGTACCACATATTGGGCGCCGTTCGCGATTGCTTGCAGCTTTGATATTTACTTACGGTTTTCGGTTTTACCCTCTCGAAAAGCGTATTTTGAATGCGAAAGTTTCAACCGAACATGGGTTGTGTCCACTGTGTACTTTGAACTACTTTAAGCTCTCTTGTCAAAGGTTCTTATGTGTCTTATCAACTAGTCTTGACCATCCAAAGTTTGCTTCTTATCTTTCGAGATTTTCCTGCTTGGTTTCAGTTCTCATTTCTGTTGCCGTTACTACCCATGGACCAGTGGAAACTATGTAAATGGACATTGTAATTCTAGTTGGACCCGCAACCTCTCGGCGGTTGAATAATTACACTTAAACATGACTCTTTTTTTTCTTGTCATGATGTACGAACTTAACGGTTTGGACCGAGCGTTGCTCAAATGCATGCAAGAGTAAGTGCTCATCGGTGGAGGTTGTCGTCCAGTGAGAACTCGACTGGTTTAACAACACTTGATGAATAAGTCTTCAACCATTGGGCCTAAACCATAATCAACGCATTTTTTTAATCGATTCGCAAAACTCACCCCACATCCTTGTTTACCTCGACATGTGTACTGTTCATCACAGTCTGCATATTGTCTTTGAGAAAACCGGGCCAATCGACTGATCTACTTGTCATCAGGAATGGGTTTCACCATTGTCTAGATTGTCATCGTTGCGCTAATTGAAATGACACCTGCAAACAGCTGCTCGTGTAGTTCCACTGTGACATTCACCTATTCCACAGTTTAACGAATGCAATTCTTTCTCTTTCAACTTGCTCTATACAGTCCGCTGTTAGAGCTCTTTTGAGTACAGCTCATCAACTTTTGATTAATGAAGCATCTTACACTTTCATTTGCCTAACTCATCAATTGCGTGGTAGTCCACTGATAACGGTGGTAGCTGTTTTTTGCGATCCAGTTACTGCGACCGTTATTGTCTTGATTTATACAGCCTGAAAATATCCAATGGACAGTTGGCGATGCATTCGTTAATTGGCGACAAACGTCTTAAAGTACAGAAGTTGGATCTTCATTGTAGTTCATCATAACTTCCAGGGTGAATAGTTAGTACGTATTTTGTTAAGCCCAGGAACCACATTTCATTTCCCTCACTTGACTATATACCGGATCTTTTTGCTTATATGCCTTTGCTTGCTGTTCGCTCTGATAAAGCCCGTATACTGTTGTCCATAGGTTCAACCGACTTGTGCATTGAATGCGCGTATATATATATATATATATATATATATATATATGTACGTGTTAATAACAGTTGTGTGGTTTCATCTACGTTTTCTTTTCAGGGTACCTATTATATGAGTACAAAGTTCTGGATTCATTTGCCCGGTGGACAACATGTGCAGTTGAAAATACACAAATCTGGGTAAGTTTATAACTTGTTAAAAGTCCATGAAACTTCTTGCTAATGTCATTGGTTCAGAAAAGGTTTTCCTCAATAGTCCATGTTCCAGATTTAATATCCTCATTCTGTCTTTCCCTTATTAAGGTGATGTGAGAGTGAACATCTGTTCAGAATTTTGACGTCACAGCTATCTTCACCGTTCCACTAAACGTGCTTAGCATTTTTGAAAGATTTTATGCATGCACTTGCCTACCTTAATTCACGCACAATCATGATATTAGGTTTTGTTGTTCGAGCACAGAAGCTGATGCCGTCCGTTTGGGCTCTCAACCATTTTCACGCCCGCGCGTGTGAATAAATAGGTATCATTTCACTTCATCATCGAAAGAGATATCTACGTCCGCACTTATCGCCCAACATTAACACGCTCGTGTGAGCGGAACTATGCTGGGCGTTCCTTGTGATGACTAAGCAGCTTCTCATTCGCCGGACGGTGCGGACGGATGCGGAGTTTGGACCACACCTCGTAAACTCATAAATCACCGTTCCTATGCTTGAATTGGATGGTATTAGTTTTGTTCAACGACGGACGTTATTCGATTGCTCTCTCTCTCTCATTTATGTTTACCGCAAGATGTAGTTATTTCGTTGCAGTGCCACATGTGAATAATCAAGGTTGTTGTTACTGTCGTCTTGGTTGGTAGTGTTGGTGATGTTGCTTGTTTGTGATGTTTGTTTCAACGTTGAATCGACCACCACAATCGGTGTGAAAGACTAGCTGTCGCATCCGGTGGACGACCTTTGGTGGTTTGTTGACTTTTGAACTGTTGTTGAAGTCGATGATAGATCGAACGGTCTCAGTTTGAACTTGCGCGGAATCTGTCATTGATTTGTTTAAAGTGACAGTTCATTTGTGAATGCTGAATTGGCTACCGAATCACAATAAGCTATGAACCCAGAATTATGTTCGGTAAACCACATTCATTGAACACGTGATGGAGATGTTTCAGTCAGATTAGGGCATGTCTAATCCGTTGACTTTCATGCAGTGGGTAGGAAATTGGATTACTCCCAGCTTGATGTCAGTACGTTCGGAGTGTACAGCTCAGGTTAGATATTCATGTGTACCACTGACGAGGTCTCATGAGGAGAGGGGAAGCCAGATTTGACGCCACTATATTGAAATTGGCCAGCTGAAATTGTTTCCGAGTACAAAAGAAAATAAATTGTGTGTGGTTTTAAAAACTTAGTCTTCTAACTTCAGAAGATGATGCTTGTGGGCTGCAGCGTTGCAACGCTGCGGCCTTGGTTCGAATCGGGCCACATATTCTACGAGCAATTTCCTTGTCTTGGCCTAAATTTAGAGCTGTTGCGGTTTGCAAACAGTACTTTTTCTCAGTCACCGTTGTATGCTTAACCCCCTTGTCTTGGTTTACCTGGAAACAAATCAGATGAAGGTGTACGACCTCCTTCGGAATATACCGTGGTCCGTTTTTTCTAGATCAAGCCTGAATCGACCGAGTCGAGACAGGTAGATTTAACCACTCATTCAATCATCCCCTGTGGATTGTTTACAATCACCATCACGCTTATTTCATACTGCATGCAGCCTAGTCACCTTGGCGTGTAGTAGACAACGTGGTCGGGAAACATGCTGGAGATGTGATTATTTGATTTACTTTAGATGGATTGTTGTGGATCTCCCATTCAACACAGTGCTGGCATATGCGTACCTACGTAAACCATTGCTATCGAGAATGATGAGTCAGGCCGTTAATGACAACGTTTAATTATCCCATGTTCATTAGAAAAATGGCTTAAGATTGAAGGGTAAGGTGAGCCAGTGATTCAGCTTAGTTCGGTAAACCAAGATGTATAGAATCGAGCTGTCTCTCTTAAGATGTCTGTATCTTGCAGACAGCCGACCGTGCTACAGACGACTGCTGCTCGCATCGTTCGTTTCCCCTAATTATCCCAGCTAACTCTCACAATCTGACTTAAACTAATGCACCATATTATAATACTCACAGGTTTTTCACACATTTGATCGCTGGTAGGCCGGCGGTAACAAATCAATTATTCAGTATTTTCTTTTTTTCACGTCTTTTATCTCGGTTTTATTTCTTTGTGTCTTTTATCGGGCAGAGTGCACTGCAAGAAATTTTTACATATGATAACTGTTTTCTGTTCGAAATTCCTGTCTCTATACTGTGATTGTACATGATTTTAACATCGGGCTATTTAAACATGGTCTATCACTGAAACCACAATTACTTTAAACTCTCATCGGCTTATGAATGTTCAGCTTTCTGGTGGCATTTGATCTGAACACACATGATGTAACTTTTATATCTGACTTCTATTTTCTCCCACTCCTCACTGTCAGTCTTAACCCTTTGCCTCGTTTTTTCTACCGGTCACAGTATATTTGGTCAACCGAATTCCTATTCCACATTGTACTATCAACGAAACCCGGAAGGTCAAACCTATCCGTTCGCTTCAAACGTAAGTTTGACTGATTAGTTTCCATGCCTTTTCACCATTATGTCTTCCGAGTTCCGGGTCATGAAGCCTAAATTGAGTAAACCTTTCGGATGTACTCAGTTCGACTGTTTGCTGGTCAGTACTTCATTACCTGAGATGAAGCCAAATAATCGACTTGCTAAGTTGTGTTGAGTATCGTGAATATGCCCAGTTTAGTCATGAGAAAAAACGCGTAGCAAACAGGCTTGTTGGCGCAATCACGTGGGCCCCAAAATCGTACAGTGTCTAACTATTTCCTGACACTTATTGACACACATCTGCTCCAGGACCGGTTCACTTCTGGCTTTGCTTCTGGACTTCTATGTACCTTTAGTGATTCACCTTATTTGTATGTGAATCAAGCGTCTGTCACACCACACAGTGTTCAGAATGACCGTCGGCGTTCGGAACTGACGCACTGAATCCGGTCACTTCATCGAGTAAGACGCTTTTTTGATGTTGAGTTTTGTACTCAATGGCGTGCTTATCTCAACCATGTTGCGGATAGTTTTCTTTCTCCCCAGTTGAACGATTTCATGGCATCATTAACATGTTGATAATGGATCGTGGCTTAGCAGCCAAATCTTATTTAGCCGACTGTTTAATTCAACTAGCCAATTCTATGGCTGAATGTCAGTTTCTGCATGTTAGTGACACTAAGCCGATTTCATTTTCCGATGCGTTCTCAACAAATAGCTACATTTTGAATTAGCAACTGGAGTTCTCTGTGCATGTCTGTGTCGTACTGACCTCTCAACTATCTCTGATTGAACTCACCATGGTAGTTGAAACACTTGAATTGCTGAGCCTAGCTGCATAACTTGGCACATCGAAAAATGGGTAACACGGTCAGTTAGCCCGATCGGACGTAACCACTCCCATACAAGGTAACGTTTGAACGTTTAAGTCCGTTAATGCTTACCGCCATGTTTTAGTTCCCTAGTAGTCGAGATAGCGCTAACAAAGTTTTGTTTGTGTAATTCGTTATTTTCGTCCTTTTCACCTGATGCATGTGATTGTTCTTCTACGTTGTCATTTCTGCACTTCTATTCTGAATCCTGCTATACACTGTTGTCAATTTGAAAGATTTGAGCTGCTGATTCTTCTAGTTCTATTCTTTGTCTCACTCCAAATTCACTCTCTTTTCCAGTTCTCTCTGCTCATATGTTGCTGTTTATGATATTGTTGGTGATGGGGTTCATTACGATCACGCGAACTGCTGGTTTGCATATTGGGGTTTGGCCACCGCGGTCTGTTTCAGTTGGGCCCTCAATCGCCTCCCACATACACCGTGTGCATGTTCATGGTTGTTCATGCACAAACACGGACACATAAGTGCGCGCTCATTCTCCACCTTACACGTTGCGTCCTGCAAAGTGTGTTAGTTATGTGCATGATCATGGTCGTACTGAGTATTTCTCCTTGATATGTACCATCCCATGACATCAACACATTTGATCGAGAGATCTACGCTGTACACATAATGGTTTACAGAATGACGTGTTTCTTATAGTGGACAACCTCTTCAGCGTCCTTGTCATCGTGGAATGAATTTCGCGCTGTTTACTGCTTGTTCGAATGTAGCATCAAACTTGGACGGCGCAGCAAATGGGGGAGAGTTGGTAACGAATTTGAAGGGTGCCTATAAAGAACATGAAATTTCAGGCCAGAAATGTTACAGTGCTTTATTCAGGTAAAAGCGCTGTCATCTAGGAAACAGGTTTACGAGATGGAAGCTTTTTTCCGTCGGACACTTTCACCGAAGAAAGAAACCTCCTGCAACCACAAAAGAAGCACGTTTTACGACTCGAATTGGACCCATTCCGCTCACGAAGGTAGATAACAGTAGGCATGTAGGAGTGAACGAAAGTGGTGGGAAGTATTCACATGTACCTGTTGCAAGTTGCAGTCTGATGTACATCCGAATAAGGAACTTATTGGTCGTCTTTAAATTAAATGATAGCCAGATTAAGTAACCAAATAAAATACGAACTGTAACCATCAGCACCACCGTGCCGTCATCAGGAACACGCTGTTGGGTTTTGTCCTTAACATTTTTGTGTGTGCTAACAAACAGCGCTAGATAAGTCTGACGTGCATGCATATGTGTATGACAAATGTCCTATCTTTTTGTGTGTGATGTGGCGTAATGATGAATTTATCCACCCCGCCATTTTGCAGTCACATTGATACTAGTGAACTAACAGTCACACTGCTTCATTTTTGGTCTCTTGGCACGGCCAAATAGTCAGGGGTCTGTGACAGGAACGGTGCACAAACACAGTCTATTCATGCTTCCATTTCAGCTATCAACACCCAGTACCCAACGTTGTGTACATGGCAGGTTCCTCACGTCTGCTTGCTTCACTCACCCAAAGATGCTTGAGATGGCTTGATCATGCAGGTCTATTGGATAATGACCGAATTTCTCAGGTCATATTGCATAGTGTGCTGATATGTGGCTCTAGGCCATATTCATGGTTAGTTTTGTCTCACTAAGGTGTCTGTATACGTAGCATGAAGGTTGGTTGGGAAGCAGTGGCTGCAAATATTAGGTGAACACGAAAACAAGTACAATTGAGGATGACCGACAAGGCATTCAGAGGTGGCATGGAAAAACAATCCAGTCCTCGGTCACTGGCACTGGCCCAGGCAGCAACGTGTTATAACTGCAACGCAAGTTACTTTCCTATAGTTGGATTACTAAACCACAGCCAGAGTTTCCAAAGACGCAGTACTCCATTGTTTCTCAGAACAGATGGATGCCAGTAACATCAATATGTATGTCTCTAAATACCTACGGATTGACTGTTTCAAAGACGACTATGTTTAGGCGTCCTAAGTGGTGCACTACACATATGATACAACGACATTTTGGTCAGTTTCGTGACCTTCCTGAGTTGTAGGACAGTATATTTGTGATTTTCTTATCGTATCACCCTGACACGAGCTTGGGTGGATCAGATGTGTTAGGCAATATCGATTGTACGCACACAAGCGATGAAAATTGAAGTTTTATAGATCTTGTGTCGTTTCTTGATTACAACAAAGTTTTCAAGGCTGTTATATATTCTGACACCCCTTATTCAAAAACATTATTGTTCGATTATACTCATTTACACTTGTCTCCTATTTTATGGATAACTTTTTCAGTGAGCTCCTTGATACTCCTTGTAGTTTAACATTAGTCTGAAGGCGATCAAATTCATTAGAACTTTTCCTAATGTTTCCTTTCTCATTCTGAAAGACTGTTAGACCACATTACCCGTAATTCTCCGTTTAACCTTCAATTCAGGGTTTTGTGGAACAGCTCCATTGTGTTTCGTTTATCACCGACTGTCTTTTTGTCTTTTCAGAAATTGGACCATTGTTTCTACACTGGTACTGTACGTCGAAACCCGAATCGACCGGAACTGGTAACCACTTATGTGGCCGTTGATACGTGTCGTGGACTGCGGTAAATTAATTTAATGAACTCACGAACAGTGCACTGTTTTTTTAATTATTATTATGGTTTGAACATAATTGGCATTTGCTTATGCCTTCGGTTTAGAACACAAAATGCCCTTGTCGGAAGGTAAACTTAGGTCAACTATAACTTTGTTAATCATTACACTGTTGGCTTCAAGTAGGCCATTATCAAATTATCACGTCCATACGTCTAACCACAATCTCGCATGGGTAATATTGTGATTGCCTGATTCATTCTGTATGGATTGCGGTCAGCGCATTGGTGGTTGGTCTATGACTGCAAGATCAGTTCCTGTAGGTCATCGATTTCGTTTGACCTGCTGGCAACTATGTATATCAATAATCAATAATGGAGGTTTTCGATTTGTGCGGCTCGTACACCACTCGCGTCTACTTGAAGCTAACATAGTTTGGTCGGTGTTTTCGACTATCCTAATTCGATAGACCGTATTGAACTCAAGTTTGGTCCCTTTGTTTCAGCTCATCAGTAGTACATATTTTTATCTGGGGGTCATAGTGGAACTGCGGTCTTCGTGCTAATCATCATGCACTTTATTTTTGTCTACATATCCGGCGAAAATGTTTTACTGTTTCGATCTGATGCCAACTTTTTTTTAGAACCTCTGGCGGTCCAAATTATGTCTGGGCTCATTTCTGTGTATGTTCTTAGAACATGGGCTTTAAGAATAGATCAAAAATTGAATGGGAGTTGCAAGTGAGACTTGCAACCTTAAACCCTGTCGGTCAATAGTGACAGTCGTTATCACGTCAACGTTGACTTAAAAACAAACTGTTTGTCCACCGAGGTAAGATTTTGATATCGAAGACGCATGCAGTCGAGGGTCACTTTGATTTGATCAATGTACCTTGTGTCTGATCAAAACATCCCGCTATTTTCTACGAATCATTGGTTTGAAACACATCCCTCATACCATTCTACTACATTCGTTGCTGATATTCTATAATTTAGTCGTGATCTCGGTCATGTGTTTCCCAGCCGGTCATAACTTGACGAGTTTTCAGCATATCACTTGTTCGGTCTAGGTTATTGACCACGGACTCAATTCCGTTCAGTGATCCACCTTCACCAGAGTGACCAAAATATCAGGAGCATTATTGTTATCAGTAACACTATTTTGTTTAAGCGGACGGGTCCAAAACTGTTGAGACTGTGTCGGTCTGCTACCCCGGCATAAACTCACGACATAATTTCCAGAACACAGTTTTCTCATTGACATTTTTCTCTCGTTTATACCCAGCTCATGTAATCTTGGGAGTAAACTGATGATACACTAGAATGTCACTAACAAAACAGGAACCTTTATATTTTCAGTTTATTAAAATCTCTGTAAATTAGCAGTGATATAGTTGGAACTTCACTCGTCAAGCCAAATTACGCCGGTTCCCAAAACGATACCCGCAACTGTTGTGTCCACTCTGCATCAGATCACTCTCAAGGGCAAATGTCAGCCCGGAAGCTACATGAGACAGCGTATTGCGTCCTATCCAGCTGTTCAGTATTGCAATTGTGAATAGTGTCAACATATTTCCAGGCAGACAGTCGGTTGAATGGGAACATATCTACTTCCCACAAGGTGCAGCACAACGTTGTTAGCATGACAAGACACGTTTTTGTTTTCAAGCAAACAATTGAATTTAGGAGAGATTGATAACTGCCTTTGAATTATGAAACGCTCTGCCCACGTTTTTTGGGGTCCTTTCTTACAAGCGGATATTCGTAAAATGGAGTACCTACCAATGTTATCTCAACAAGCCTGATGCAAAATGTATTGATTGGTGCCTGATGAGACAATGACTTCATCAGCACCAAAATCTACGCTGGCTCTAAGGGTTTCGACAAGAACCATTCAGCTTTGATGCTGCTGATTGTTAAGTAACGGGGTGGGTAGGTGGTAAAAACGGTTTTCTTCCTTCGCGAACTAGTTCAGTGACTTTTGAAGCGCGCAGTGTTGCAACTGACGGGAATCGTGGTTGGAATCTTTGGTGACCATGGGAAAACAGTTATCTAAGTATCGTGATGCATGCAGGCAGTACTAGTATGTTTTTCGAAGGGCGACTATTTGTTTTGGTAGGCAACTCAACACTGGACTGTCACTTATAGTTCGATAATGTTCTTGTTCTTACGGACGTCAGTGATTTGGCTATGCTGGATAGTAACCAAATTTCTGGCTCATGTGTCCATGCACTGAATACATTGTGTTATCACTTGTTCAGTCATATTTACCAAAGGGCACCATCTTCCAGCCGGACAGGGTCTCCATAGGTATGTCGCACGTCACGAAAATTTGGTTACGGCTTTGCAGCTTGCACAATTCCAAGTGCCTAGTCTTTTATTCTGATTTAAACCCGATCGGAATTCTCCGGAACGTGCGATTCCGGTTACGAACTATGATTCTACCTCTCATTTGGAGGTTGCCTCACAAAGAGAATGGCGTAATCTGCCTCAGGCTGTGAAGTTCTTTTACCAAGGACATGGTGAAATGCTGTATAAAGCTTCCCAGGGGAAATGAAAAATCATTCCGTAATAACTGCTGCTCCCAGAAAAGGTCTTCTTGGTTAAACTAATCATTTAGACATCGCTCTCTTTCGATTTTCTCTGATTCTGTTTCAAAAATACAAACAATTCTGTTCTGTTTGTTATACTTTTATGTATCCCAAGTACCAGCATATTGGTTCCATCAGTAAGTTTACCGAAGTTAAAACCAAGAAGGAAGTTTCGTCTTACGTAGATTGATCCTGAATCACCGTTAGTGGATTCTACTTCCCTCCCATCAATGCCCACCCATATTTGCAATTGTTACTCATTCAAACCAGCGTGCCACAATACAGCTTAGGCTGATGCACAAATCTTTCACCTTCCAGTAGTTTTCTCTGTTGATGTCACTAACCTACACGGTTCTAGTCAACCAGTTATTGGTATTTATCACTACAATAGGTAGAGAACAATTTTCCATCTGGTCCGCTTGGTCTGATAGGAATGTTGGCTTGGAAACAAAACGTTACCACAAAAAGTGCAATTACCAATCCGTTCTCAAGCCATCATCTTCGATGACCGGTTTAAGTTAAGGTGGCTGGATAGGTTGAAAAACTATTCCGTATCAACTGATCGCATAAAATTCCAACGTACAATATTCGTCACAGTACATTTGTCTGCTACTGTCTTGGCATAACGCCACAATAACTGTCGGAGTTTGTCACTAGCAGGAAAGAGTTCACATGCTCAAACGGCATCCATTCGGTGATGACTGTCGAAGGGATGATGTGAGGATCGCTGTGTATTAATTGCTGGACGGCCTCCTTCTCTGCTTATAACTTCCCAGTTGATACTTAAGGGTTTTCTGAATTCGAAACTTCAATTACCTCTCTAGCAAGCTACTATTTTCTGCCTGGTAGTTACTGCATGAAAATCTCCAAGTGTCACGTCAGATCTGGCTGTTGAAGCACTTTCAGTGATGAGGGTGAAACCTACTATGTGGCGTAAACTAACTCATTGTCCATGACTCGGCGAAATGATCGATGAATCCGTTCAGTGTTCAGTTTCTCAGAAGTACATTTGAAATGCGCAATACACACAACATTCAATGGCTTCTGGCGGAGGAGTATATCCTACGGATACGTTGTTTATCAGAACCAGAAGGATTTGCACTCAGGACACAGTGCACAGCAAATTGTAATCGATCAGTTGCTTCGCAGCTTCCACTTCAAAGTTGGATTGAAACTTTTCCGGTTAGAGTTAAAAATTCCAAAGTTCTCCATGTTAACAACTTTTTACCAAATGTTTTCTCGTAGAACAATGACAGCAGAAAACTGACCACTCCCATTTGTTACCTTAACTGGTAAACTCACGTAAATCGTCAACACGGATTATGGCTGTGTATTTCGTAGCCATCCTTCTACTGAGCTGTCTGTAGTAATGCATATCAAGGGTAAACCATCATGCAGTCGGTCTCCTGGATACCATTGAATTTACGGAACTGGAAATTTCAGTTTCTCCAACCTGGCGCAATAGACGGTCGACAAAACGGTATCCACAAAGTTAGTGAAAAGGAAGGTGCACGTCTTAGATGACAAACAAATTTAGTGGAACTGCTCCTCCTAGTAACTGGTGAAACCCTTGGATTTCTGACATTCACTGGACAATAACACAATAGAGTCAACCAAATACGCACGGTCAAAATCCCTATCTGTACAGCTCCGTTGTTCCAGTCCACGGTTGAATACTACACCATGATATTCATTAATAACGACTTCAGCAACTCGATTGCACATGAAATACCAGCGACCGGGACATCCCGACCGCACGGACCCCGTGGATATTGCTTCATCTTGAAGAGGAAATAAAAACATAAATATTGATGATGAGCAGCTGCAAAAAATCGTTGGTTTAAACAGTACAAGGGTGAAAACGTGATAGCGTGGCGTTTGCAACCCACACGTGGTGGTCAGTCCGGAACAACAGATGAGAAAACGGGTAACGAACTACTGTGAAATGGCACACATCGTATGCATCGTAACTTACGATCTGTTGCCGAAGATGAACGATGATGTGGTGGCTCAAGTACCTGCCCGCCAATAGTGGCACTTACTGAAAAGTGATAGCGAGGGAGCCCAACAGCCTTTTCAGCCAATATCTGCCTGCGAAATCGGTGAACTCCGGTCGATGAATCTTATGGGCGCTCGCTATGACATCAGTACGTTCTGGTCATGGGATAACATTTTATCCGTTGGATCGAGCCGATTGATCTGTCAGATCAGGAAGTATCTGGGATGGGAGACATAGTGATGAAGTACATCGTGACGAACCACAACATATTACGAGGAATTTCAAACAAGTATTTGAGAAGCAGGAACCAAACGTATCCGAACGACACCATATCACTCGCAGAAGAATCGGCTCACTAAACGTAACAACTAGGCAATCAAGGAATAATTATCAACCAATCGAGGTGACTGGGAGTCTACGTTACCACTGGTGCCATTGGCTGACCGTGGGTCTGTTCAGGCGAGCACGAAGAAATCTCCATGTACGGCAGAACCCCTCGACTTCCAGTGTGTCAAGACATTGGAGTATGGACACAGTGCAGTAATTCCACCAGAGAATTAGTCGCCGAAAGAGGAAAGGTCGAACAATCTGGAAGTATCACAGGCACACACAAAAGAGCAATCAGCAGCCCAACGACTCGGCAAAGCTAGAGTGCTCAATCCAGTAGAAAGGATGAGATCTCGGGATCATCGGAACACAAATGCTAGCAGTCCAGGCTCAGAAGTACTTCTCTTCAAATGGAAAGATCCGTATTTGGTAGTATTCGAAAGATTCCGGTATAAACGATCGGGAGGGTAAGCAAGACAGAACGAATGTATGGTAGTGGGTTAGAAAAGTGACACGGAACGCTGGCTCAGCGAACCAAGAGATCGATCAGTCGTGAGGAAAAACTGCGTCGATCGGAGATAATTCGTTAGCAGGTGCATAGGAACCAAGGAACTTCAGAAGGGGGTGCAGTGTTGTATAACTTTCAGCTTCGTTTGTGAGTAATGTAGATCGATTTGTATGTACGGAAACTAAAGGGCAGGTCTCAACACCTGGAAGACCGGGTACTAGAAGCGATTAGGAAGAATGTCTGTATGTGCCATGTGTGAAGTGTCACCAAGCAGAATGTCGATGCACTGCTGTCAGGGATATGGATACACGTCAGCCGAGCAAAATAACGTTTGCGTTCGTTCCCTGTTTTTGCATGTCTTGCGATGAACAACTTTTGCCGTCATAAGAGCAGTAAGTATGAACCATTTTTTTGGCGATTTGGGCTTAGTACTTATCTACAGAGTCGCAGTGAGTATCCCCTACGTTGACTGAAAGTTGAGTGATATAGCTCGTAAGCGAAATTCATTTAGGCGCTCATTGTGAACAATCTCTCTCAGTGTTTTTCCCTAGTTTAATTCACTATGAGCTGCTCATACCCGGTAAAGTCAAACTGGACCGGTGTAAATCGTACAGATTACATAGATGATACTGATTGCTCTTCGTCTGCTTTCTTTTCAGTGGGCTAATTCAGATATCCAATCAAACCTATGGGATTTTGCCACTGCGGTGTGCCATTTGCCCGGCTGACCGACTACCCCATGTCGTATTTCCCCACGTGACCAACTCAATTGAGCGGGGTGAGTGAAATTCCTTCTGGTGTTTTCTCTTGTGCTGGCTTCTTCCATCACGGTGAACCGGTATTTTTCACAAGTTGCATCCTATTCATTCATTTTGTCAGCTTGGTTTGAATCCAGGGGGAATTTTTTGGCGATCCACTATCGTTTTCTGTGTAGCAGCTTGTTTGCTTCAACACCTTGTTGCATGTCTTCTTAGCTAGGTTGCTTACTCAGTTAATCCACCTCCTTCGTATGTTTTTAAAACGATTCATTTGAGACTCATTTAGATGGATCAGGCTGGGTTGCTATCTGGGCCGTAAGTACTATTCCAGTCCTGTCTTCTGCAAGGCGACTATGTTGTCTGTTGCTCTTTTGGCCGCACAGTGGTTTAATGGTGAATTTTTTTAGTTGCTGGTGAATACTGGTTGTTCGATCACATCGAAAATATGTATGGTCAATTAACTTTTGCCACCAGTTGATAACTAGATGGATCCGACTGTCTCCACCAGATTGCCTTTCTTGCCAGTGGTAGAGAGTGTGCATATTACGGCGAGGATGCTGGTTTTTTTTACCATACTGTGATGTTTATTTATTCCCGGGTGGCTGTGAGTGCGGACGGTTTGGACATTCCCAACCGGAATTTGCGGTTTCGAGGGTGTGACTTGTGACTGCGATTTACCTACTGTCTACATCAGACTTGTGTGCTCTGTAGCAAAAACAGGACGCGCTAAACAAGTCGACTGCTTTGAGCAATTACAACACACGTTCGTGTTTTTTTTCTTGATATGTGACTGTGTTTTTCTGGACGTGAGTCGATGCGCCCAACAGGGGAATGGGAGATTTACGCGAACCGCACTGCCATTGATGGTTTATCAACAGTATTCCACCTGCCGTTAGCGTCGGTGAGTAGAAGTCAAAGCGAATCTGCGGTGGTTATGCACTCGAGGTTTCAAGGTCGCACCGAGTGCTATCGGAAAACTGTTGGGGTTGCTACGCTACTCATTTGAAAGCACAATGCCCCAAAAATGGTTTGGGCGGTCAACCCTCTGTAGGTTGATAGATAAGCTTACTATTATCGGTAGCGTTGATTATCCTTAAATCGTAGAAGGCTATTGCACAAGACGGTTGAATTATCAATCTTTTGAATCTCTTGAAGAACATGACGGAGTCAGATGAATCATTTGGGATGGCGCTTTTGAATGGAGGCACATCACAAAACGTTATGCATTGAGTCTTAAGAAGAAGACTAGTTCTACAGAGAACCCCACTTTCGAACGCTTTCAATTAGGAACCCCTAGCTACGCATCAGAATTTTGTTTGTGGTATTGCAAACACTTTGGTTTTGTGTAAGCAATATGAACCGTCGAGGCCGTTTTTTGTCTGTGTTAGCTCCGAATCCTAATTTTTAGGTTACAGAAGTCCGGCTTATTGATAAACAGATTGTGTGCAAGTTGTAATACTCTGCGTTTCAACCACTTCGGATGGCATTCCTCAAAAGTGTTGTGGTTTAATCTGTTTCGCGTACTGATATTCTGAGGATTCGTTTGCCAAACTCCTACTTCTGTGAACAAAACGTTACTCGTAAGATGGAATTTAATGAGTTTTCTTCGAGGCAATTTTTGCCTACAAATACTTTTGGCCTTGTAATTGTCTATATCACGGATGACGATGAATTACTCTCTTTTTTAAGCGGATTATTTTAAGCGTAAACACCAGTAGATTGTTTAGTTATCCTAGGTTGATCGTTAGCTGTAGCATCCATCAATTTTGCGCTTACCGTTACAATTCAGAGACTTCAGCGTGGGTGCATCAGCTGCTGTTACCTGCTAAACCTCCTCTGCCCTAAATGTCTACAGGGTTTATGCCCGGGGTTTTCGTTTGTTGGTTCACAAGGTAGGCGCTATTTAATTGTTACTGGGCTGAAACTGTTTTGCATGTATCTAAAGTGGCTAGTGTACTCAGGGTTCCTGCATTTCGGGAACGTTCAACACATGTAGCACTTGCAAATTTAAGGTAAAGGGTTTCCTTGTTTTAGGTCGCGAATGACAGTCAAAACTTGCAAACTCAACCGGGCCACCCAGCCAGGCCATCATGTGTGCGGCCACGTCATGACATAGCATCTGAGAGAATCTGGAGCACCACTTGTTGAGCTGTTTGCATTCGGCCAAATGAGACGGTCGTGTTTTATTTGACCTTGGAAATAGCAGACTGTCTAACGAAGAACTGAGCTACCCCATATATACTAGTCCCCTGGAAGAAGGCCCACTCTGTTATATACATCTTTTTCGGCTGGCCCCGTGGTGCTTTCGTGGGGACTTCGGCTCCCAACCAGACCCACCTCTGGTTACATCCACGGAGCACCGCTGTTTTGGCCCAGAATTAGTCTGATTTCTCCACTTGAGTTACAACTTTGTTACCAGAAATCCGATCTGACTTAATCAAACAGTCCAGATTACTCAAGTCGTCAATGTCACTATTCGACCGGTTTCAGGTGAACCTGTCTTTCTTCTGACTGTGTTAATTGCGGCTATCGCTTACTGCCCACTCCATTAAGCCTATAGATACGTATTGCTTTGACCTCACATTAGTTACTTAACTGCTATCCGTAATTTTTGTCTAATAGACCATCTGTTAGATTCAGATGAGGCGCATGAGACAAACGAGGGTGTTGTCACCACAAAGTGTTCACATCTAACCAGAAACAATCGATATCGAGGCATTTACACCGAGTTGCTGGTGAATGTAAGACATCGTCTGTGGAAAACTTCTTTGTGAGGTTTCGTTGTGCTGACAACTCAGACATACGACGACAACATGTGTGTGTCCATCGGTTTGACAGGTCATGGGGTTTCAAACACTGAATACGAAGAGGACCGGTAACCTTTAACTTAATAGTCACTGATTTTCCTTCTTCATACCAACTCATCGACTGGCCACCATAATTTGGGGTACCAACAGGGGGTGTACATCACATAACGATGGGTTGATATTTCTCATGTGTGATCCGTCCGTGCTAATCTACCTATTTTCACTTAACGTGTACGGTTTGGAGACCACATTGGCGACTAGTCCCCTCACTTTGCTAGCCTTCAACGACTGTATTTTTCAGTTTTTTTAAATTAATGTGTTACGGTGAACGTACACAAACGTGAACTCGTGGTTATCTATATGTAGTGAACTTGTACTATCCTGACACTGTACCACAGACTGTACCTACAAATGATGCGTTGGCTTCACTTTCACTGCACCACAGTCTTCTCATTGTGGTTATGTTTGTTACCACATACCGTAGTAGTTCAAAGCTGAGTTTGAAACATTACACCGATGCAAGGTTCTGCATACTTGACGTATCCCAACATTTATTTGTGATCTTTAGCATCCTAGGTCTTTGTGTTCACCACGCTATATTCTTTTTAAATGTTTTCATGGTTTGGTCCCCTACCCGGATGTGATAGTTTCGTATACCCCCTATGTTTGGTCGGATAACAGAAAACTCGAGCTGTTACCCTCGTTACATAGTGCTGTGTTCATACGCCCCTCTCTTCTGCCTTTGGTCTCATATCTGGATATACGTTCACCTCGTTTGCGTGCTTTCATGTGTCTACAGAACTATTCCCCCACGTGTGATATATCACTTGAGCTTAAGGATTGCTGTTTTTCTGCGCCCAATCTGAATCAAATTTATTCTTGCCTATTCTGGATATTGGTTTATTTCCTTCGTTCAGCAAAACTGTTACTCCGCTGACGAGTGTCACATCATATGTGCTTTCGGTTTCTTCAGGTTATGTTGCACGTTTGTGTCAATTCAACAGGTTGCTTTATACACCTCGGGAATGGGAATGTTTAACGTTTACACAACTACGTTCTCAGCGGGTGCAATACTGAAAATGTTCTTTATTTTCAAATTTGTTATCAAGTCTTTCGTAGAAATATCAGGACTAATGGTTAACCGTGAGAAGAACTATGATCACAGGTACGGGTATACATAGATTGGAAATGAGACCCAGTTGACGATTTACAAAGTTTGGACTGAGGATGTTGATAGGGATGGGGCAAAATTGAAGAGTCAAGTGAACTACTTGCCTCACTATGTTGAAACGCAATGATCTCAGGGAGGTTACATCACGGAATTGGACGCACAAGTTCATAAGTGAACAGCTACTTTGTGGAGTTAGAGAGCATTTCGTATTCCCTGATTAGAAGCTCAATAAACTTACTAGAAAACAATGGTGTCAATGTGAGAGTACACATACATCCACAAAACGAAGGATAACATTATACATGACTGAAAACATTCGCAGACTTAAAAAACCTATAGCACGAAACCATTTTCCCTGATCAAAACATAATTTATGCGGAGAGATCATGTCAACTTGTGGTTTTGAGTAAAACCTTAACATCCGACAGATTAGAACCTAGAAATAACTAGATTTTCAGCTTGTATTTGGGAAAAAGCTGTTGGAAGATTGTTCCTTGAAGTAAGAAGGATAAAACAGATATACATTTAGACGTGTTGAGTAATGGAAAGCATGCGTTAGGCCGACTAGCCAATTGATTAAGATCATTCTGCAAGATCAAGGACTAAGATGTCTATGAATGCTGGGTACGAGAAACCTTGTTCATAAATGTTAGCAAAAGTGAATTCTTTGAAACAAGTATGGGCTCGAATACGGAGAGTGATTTGGAAAGGATGTCACTCTGTAAGACACTCGAATTTTGGACAAACAGGGAGGATGCTTGACTATTTGAGCATGTAGTCTGGAACCAGTGTGAAAAATAATCGGTTAACAACACCGTAAACGCCGGTTGAACACCATCTGCAAAGACGGGTCAATATTTTTTATGGATACAGTTGAAAACATTGCTGCAATCTGGAGAACAGAAACAGGATGTCCTACATTTGCCATTCATGAACGACAAAAGTGGATGGGAAACATGTCTCTAATTCAGCGGTGGTTTGAGACTTGCGTTATGCACACTGATGTGGATCTGTGTGACATCATACATTCAAGAAGAAAAACTGTTTAACGCCATCGATTTGCATGATATTGGTCGAACTGTAGATGCGCCTTTCTTTGGTATTGGTGTAATGTTGACAGTTATCCTTCATCAATTTTCTGTTGTGAATCTGTCGACGAGAAGCTCAGCCAAAACTTCATGATACTGTGATAACAATTGGCAACAGTTCATCTGAGCCCTCCACTGTGCCGGCTTTAAGTTGCATAGTTTTTTTGTGTGCGGCTGTGCTTCCAGTAGTGAGAGCAGTGTCAGTTGACAAATATAAGGGGGTCGTACAGTGAACTTTCACGTAATGACTTCTACTTTTCAGTCTGTTGTTTTGAAAACACATAAACACACCAAAAATAAGGTGAGCCTTCTGTCACTTGAATTACTGAGTTTAAATGATGATGCTCATCGTATTCACGGCCAGTGAACTACAGCTCTCCTACATCTCTTTGGTGTTACCTAACTATCCAGTCTTGATATGTCATATTTCGTCACAGCTGTTTCAGATGACAGCAGCATCAGGTTTTAATCCTTTTATATATATATAATTTTACCGCTTTACTCGTCTTGAGCGCAGTACAGACTGAAGCTATGCTCATTACATATGTCTATTGATGTGTACGAGTGACAAATTTAAAGTTTGATTATGATTGTGTTCTTTTTTATTGTTTAAGACTGTCAATTTTAGATACTCAATTGTTACCACGGTTGACAGACTCCAACGGGGTTTTATTGTTGCTTATTTGTGCTCTTCTCTCTAGACGCCAAACTTCCTGTGCACTGGCAACTGACGGGTGTTCGACCACGGAAGTTGCCTCGATTGGAGAATTTGGGTGAACTTATGTATACTATTCGTCTGGCTGTGATATTGGATCATAATCTGGTAAGTAGGCTTATCTGGCTTCATCTTCCAAGATGTATGTGTGTTCCAACACGGTTTTGTCGGTTTGAAACATAGGGAGATAAAACATTACGTGTTGGAAATTTTTGTTCCAGCTGTATGACCAAACATTGTTAAGTTCGCAAGGTTGTGTGTGATGGAGTTAAATGGATACATGTTACTAACTGGAAATCACTGCGGGCGACGCACTGTGGTTGGTGCTCCTGCTTATCAGCCATATAATCATGATATCGTGATTGATCAACGACACGATCTCCACCGTGTCTATACCTTACGGGAAATGGAGTTACGGAAGATCGCGGTTTCAGTATCGCCTTTGCCACTCCGCTTCATCTACTATCCATGCATCGTAAATCTCTCATATGCAGAACGGCAACAATCACATCAACTTATCTGATTGTTCACAACCTACCAAATCGAATGAGCATTATTCAACCGTGTTTGTACATGTGCTCACTCATTCATATTCGTCTCGCGACAAACTTATAGGTAGTGGTGTTGGTAGTTTGTTTCACCACAAAGCTGACAACGAGTTTTCAATCTTGTTAGATAGCAGTACATCTAATTTGTTTCGAATTACCTTCATCAAAAATTATTTACTCACAGCAGTATAAAAACTAACGAATACCATTTTGTCTCAGCGTCTCATCACCCCTAAACTAGATATATCTCCGATCCGAGACTGTGACACGTTGGATTTCACACTCTCTCCATAATCGCTTCATAGTATCCGTCATTTGGGCCGTCGAAATTAGCTTTATTGCGTATTTGGTTAGGTGTGGGATCCAGATTAGGTCTGCGGACCGCCAGTCTACGATCTTAATTTCTGGAAGGAAGACTGTCTTCTTGATAGTTTTTACCAACAAGTTGTGTGGAAAGACGAACACTTAGCTAATATTTGAAGAAGTTCATCCTCTGTGCACTGCGTTACTGTTAGAAGTAAGTGGGATACGTTTAGGTCACTGAAAATGTGTCTCCTGATTCACCAATTTGCCTTAGCAACATATAGTTTGCCCTATCGGGCGGGCTGTAGCACTGTTTTGATAGTACTCAGAACATGGATATATGATCCGAGTGAATGCGGTCTCACTAGACCGGATTTCGCCGACAAAAGTGAATTTGTATTAAAATCTCCCTCTAGTGAGTATCTGCTGGGTTGGTATGGTTTTATCGGCGCAGCTGAGCCAGTTGACACACTAATGTACTGCCAGTACTCAGTTTTGTTTGACGCTACGTCTCCTGATGTTCGTGTAACCGTTTCAGATCAGCCACAGTGAATCCACTTCTACCATACTTCTAGATTGTAATGTCTTACGATGTCTTTTCTATGTTGCTGCTGGTTTCTTTGAAGACATGCAGCATTTAAGCAAATATGGGTTTGGTGCTGTCGGCTGGTTTTCACGAAGGCAGTGATCAACGCTTATAATATACCATTCCGATATACCGACTGGTTTTTGTTTGGAGGTGGTTTCTATGTGGAAAGAGTCTTACAAACATTTGAGGGTGACAAAGGTGACCTTTATAAAGAAGCGATTTCTGTTCGGGTGGGATTTCATTTATCGTTCGTTCCACCTTGATGAGACTGTTTGTTCTGTCCTTCGCTTCGCATCCAACGTGACCTGTGCATTTTGAGGTGGCATTAAACAGTGTCTGTAGACCTTTGTGATTTTTTGACCATTTCTAGTGAGTTCAACTGCATCTGTCGGTGCGTCCCGCTTTCTACATCTGTCAGTTGACATCTTCGTTTCATGACGTGGACAATGAGACTACAAAACGAATTGCTAACTACGTAGAGCTTAGTAGCGTAACACCTGAACCACCGACAATGCGCCCACATGACTGCAGTGTTGTCGGGGTGATTACGCATGTCCTGATTTTGAAGCATCAGACGCCTACGTGATCACCTGACGTTGATTCAGCGCTTCATGTTAAATTTAATAACGACCTTGGTTGTTTGTATAGTTTCCTGGTGGGTATTTTTCCAATTATCTCTTTGTTCCATTTTCTGTAAAATCCATTCAAACACTATTCAGTCCACCACTTTCTAACAACATTAGATTATTTGTTGTCAGAAGTGGTCTCTGTCAATGCCATAGGGATGGAGATGAAGTGATCACATAATGTTGCCAGATACATTCGTGCATAGCTGGTGCCATGTCCACAAGGACTGTCCTGCCACCGTGGCCATAACCAAGGGAAGCACGTGCTTGCGTTAAACTGCACATGGTGCAATCTACACACACGTATTTGGTGTAAAACAGAGTGCGTGAATGGGATCTTGTTGTTCACAGCCAGAACACGTCTGTCGAGAATTTGAATAGATGAATCTGTGTTCCTCAATTCTCAAATTTAAAGGCGAAACATCTTTTCTAATTCTGTGGACTTTTAAGGAATATCCTAAAGTACCTTCCATTGCAAGAGTAATTCATGTTGCAACAGTGACCATATATGGTTTTGGGTGTACACACTTATGAACACTAAAGAGCATTTGAAAGTACGTGACTTATGAAAGAGTATGAATCTGCATACCCGCTCTGTTGATATCGGCCCACCGCTACACTCACCGGAAAACGGATACTTAGGCATGGACGTCTCAATCAATTGCGTGAAGGAAGATCTGAGGTTACTCGATATGCTCGATGCCGTCTCGCGTACTTCAAGCTACGCACTGTGACAACTTGTTTACAAGACATATCCGATGGATGTCTAGCTAATCACTGTTAGCTTAAGGTGTCTACATCGGGTATCTTTTAGTTTACCTCCTTCAGCTTGTGTTCTATCTTTGAAAGTTTTCTCCGCATATTGTACATCATTCTGGAGTGCTCTATACGATGCGTCCAGTATCAGTAACGCAGAACGAATTACCTCGCAACGAGTCTACTCCCGGTCAGCTAACTCTACGATTAAAACAAGACTGTGACAAAACGTACGAATGGTACGTGTGTGTTACACTCTGCCCGTAACTTGTCCAACACCAACAACTTTGTATAGATGCAAAAATATGCGTGCGAGGTCAATGTAAGCACGGAGGTCACGTGTGAATCTGCAGGTTGTCCTTGCGTTAGGAAATTCTTAAGACAGTGTAAGTACAAATTGGAAACTGTTTTCTGGTTCGGTTTGATGGAACTCTATCTCTATCAGCTGGCAGTCGTTGGGCTTTGTGAATGCAAAAGGGTGCACAAATTGACTCACTTGCATTCGCCTCGTTAGCCCTCTGTTCGTTGGCAGATAGTTATGCATACACTGGTGGCTCGCTAACCCATGATGATAAGTGCATATGTGGACTCACTGTCAAAACTCTGGTAAACCAAGCGACGTTGGTGTTTCATTTACGAATCGCGCGTTTGAATTACTGTCTGCGGAATTGCCATAAACAGAGTGTTCCAGACTTCTGTGCTAATAACAGTCCTGTCACAATGCAATGAATGGTGTGCACATTTCATCAGTCCTAAAAGAGAAAAATCACACTGTTGGCCTATTGCAAGCTGATTAATGTTTTTGAAAGTTCGTGGAAACCATATTTTCACCAAGTAAACTCATATGCTTTATTCGAATATGGCACATAGCTTCCTTATCAGGCAGACTGATGCATGTTTGACTTCCTAGCTTTTTTTTTAAGTTCATATGGGGTTATGAAATGCTGCTTTTTTGGTTCGGTACTATATTTGGTGGCATCAATCGAAACATCTGTCCTAACCTGTTCGATTTAATGCTTTTAGTTCTATTCAACTTAGATTTGTCTTAGGATATTTCAATAGTTGATTGTACTCGGGAACACATCGTCCTTGATTTTCTCTATGCTTCAGAAGTCAAGGTAGAGTCAAGGTTCCGTGGCTGTCACGTGATGTTCGGACACACTTTTGGAAATGAGAATGACTGTTGTTAGGTTGCTATAACTTGGTACGTTTTTTAGTTTCTCATATGTAACGAAGCTATGTGGTCAATTCAGACATCAATCTCTCAACGTCCTCTTTGAGAACAGTAAGAGCTGGAAAGTCCAAACCTGAAACTTTGTTAAATTTCAATAACTTGAGCTTCAAAGCCACTTCAGTTTCTGACGGAGGATCGTTGGGAATGTAATAACCAAACACATCATCGTCCACAGTTGAATGAACGATCGTGCGCCACATGAACCCTCCCTCAAAGTGATCGTTTCATCTGTCAATTCGCCATACCAATGTGTACATCGTAAGGAATCTTTTCTTCACAAAATATTTATTGATCATTACAACCACGAATGAAGGAGAATATCACTCGTTCAGTTCCGAATAAAAATCACTTTTCCAAACAAGCCACATGGTAATTATGAAAACTGTCCGTAAGTTTGCGCTTCAGATCACAGCGGTTTTTGTCGTTTAGGGCGTCAGCCGACGTTTGTTCATACTTTGTGTGAAATCGGCAGAAACCCAATGTCACCGTATCTGCAATACATCTTTGACACAAACCTTTTCGCAAGGGGTTTACATGACTGTTGGGATTCTTGTTCAATGCTGGTTTGGATCACTGTTGTTGCGTTTTGCGCGATTTAGATGTCAACGTTTTTAACTGAATGTTTTATGTTTTCAAACAAAGAATCTTTAAACAACCGGCGTGACCCGTCAGACATGAACAGCGTCATGGTCTGAGCAAGAATGACTTCAAAATGGTCGACATTAATGCCGATGTAGTCAGTTTGCTTTCAGAGTTGAGTTATACAGGGCGGTCCCTATGTAACATATTACGGCTTTTCTTGTCAACATATGGAGTTCGTAGGATGGGAGTAGTTGTCTCAGTCGCTCTCCATCGTCACTGCATTGCTTCCGGATACTGAACATGTCACCCGGCTATTTGTGTTATGAACCACGACGACGAAACTGCGCGTTCATACCGACAACATAGGGAACGATGTTTGCTTATTCGGTGTGTTTCAGGAGATCAAAGAGGGTATCGTTAAAGGCGTTCTTGACAGCGTCTGAACTAATATCCTTTGCGGCATATGGAGATTTTGTAAATAAACAGTGACTTTCTCGTTTGTCTGTCGATTTTCCCAAGTTATTAAGTCTGAAGGCATACAAGCTACCGGCCGGTGACATTTTGTCAAGTAAACTTTGCTCGACGTTTGAAAGCAGTGTGATCTTCATTCCAGCTGCACGCGAGATTCGGCTTCATCGTCACCGGACACTCTGAGTAAGAACTGCTAATTTGTAATGTTGTTCAGGGGTAAATTTGCATGAATGCATTCCGAAAACACTTCTCGCTTGATGCTCTAGATCTGAAAGTATCTGTCGGAGGGTGTGGACACTGAAAGCCCGATTGTTCATCATCTGTCAGCTGCAAAAAGCAGGGAAGGAAGAAGGTACGAATGACTGGGCGGAGTTTTCAGAACAGTGGTAACTTCTGACACTTTTTAGCTGTTTACCTTGCTAAAGCGTGCTGTCTTGAGGAGCTCCACCCACACCCTTTAGCTCAACAGCCTGACCAGCTAGGCGACAATATATCTGCCTCTGTAACATAGTGAGAATCAAATACGAGTGAAACAGGCAGGTTTCCGGTCTAATGGTGGGTATATCGAGCATATCTTCACTTGACGAAAGAAACTGGAGTATCGGCGCTTTTTACGTCAGTCGTGATATTTTTAAACCTAAAGGCCGCTTATGATTCCGTTACTGGAAATGCTGCCGCATTGTGTCACTGTGGCATAGAAGCCTTAGTGAAATATATCAGTTTTCTGAATTCCTTTTTTATGCTCCCTCTCAGTGCAGAACGCGCATTCATAGATGGCTATCTTGAGCATTCTTCATTCCAAATAACTTTCTATAGGAATGTCCGACTTCATTCTTCTTATTCAATTTTATTGTGGACAATATTCTTGAAGGAACACTCAGAGGTTCCGGAACTTCTACTAGGTAGAGTACGCTTATTGGTGTTTTATGCGCGGACGACATTGCTTCTACCTAGTTTTTCTACTGGGATTGTGCAAACAATGCTGAGTCGAACAATTGAAATGATTGTGTGACGTGTTGTTTGCACCTTCAGATTGTGAACTATTGCAAGATCAGGTTGACGTCGACCATACTTTTGTTGGTACAGGCAGGCTGTTAATTATTTCACGTGCCCCCGTAGTATCATCTCATCGGCTTGTAGTATTATTGACACAATGTCCGAGGGGGTTACGAGATCACGTATTGCATCGTTATTCTTTTATACTAGACGATCATACTTTTTCCCATCTAAGTTTATCATTTTATATCAACGAAGTATTGTTCACCGCGAGCTTATGCCGAACAAGTATGTGAACATACTGTTGGCGCTTTATTCCCACAATTTAGCTCAGGTAAGGGTTTACAGTGAACTCTCTGAAGGTTTTGGCGACAACAGCGACGTTCGTCAAGACTGTCTAATTTCACCATTTCCGTTTGATTTTGTCATCTGAAAGAAAGTAGATAGGTAGCCTCCACAGTCACAAGATGCTGGTATGCACCTTCTTCTGGCTGATGTTGACTGTACCGACGACACGGTATTGTTCTACAATTTTCAACCGGCACAGACAATATTAGACGCCCTTTCACATCCTACAAAATATTCCTAAGTGGACCTTTAACCCTCAAAGTGCAATATTTTTGCTAGACTTCTGTGATTACACACGTTTAATGCTGGAAGTGAAGTTATGAAAGTTTTTGATCGGTTTGTGTACTTGGGAAACTACATCAACGGCGGCGGCAGAGTTGTGGGAAACATATCTTTGAGGCTTTGGCGGTACTTGCTAAATTGGGGTATATCCGTTGGTAGAGAGACATCTTTCTGATGCCTGAGGGTCGTGTATATAAGGCAATGCTGAGGACTGTGTTACTGTAGGCTGCAAAACTTGGCCGTTTAGAGTAGAAGACGTGAGCTGTCTTCATATATTTGACTACCGATGTCTGCGTTCGACCGCTCATATCAGATAGCACCAACGAGTAGGCAACGAGGAGGTTAAGAGGCGTGTACTTGGTGGTGATTGTTAAATGAATTACTTTGTTCACTCCTTACATTTGAACAGACTTACATGATTAGGTCATGTACTAAGGATGCCAACTAGTCGTCTTTCACACTGAGCACTGTTCGCTGACCCTGCGACCGACTGGTGTAAGGTGTGAGGTGGACAGATGATGACCTGGCGTAGAGAAATGAAGTCGTTTACCAAGGGGTTGGCCACTGTGGGTCGTGTTCCTCTCCCGGGCTGGGGTCCTCGCGACTCACAGAGTAGGTGGCTGAAGACTCTAGGTGAGATGGCGGCTAATCGGGCTCAGTGACGTGAATGTTGTCGTTGTTTGTCCGAGTTGTCTGTGAAGTGAGTGTATTTAATGATGCGAGGCAGTGAAAACCGTAAGGATGCTGTCTTGCCGGTGACACCTTAGTTTTCTCCCCGAAGGCTCATTGTTTTTGTGCTATTCTCATAATTATTGGAGTGAATTTTTCCGTGTTTCCTTGTCTGATCGGTCTCACATTTCTCTTTCTAACCAGCTTCATACATGTACCAACACGTGTGGTATTCGTTCAATGTTTTTTCACATATCGGTTAAGCGTTCAAACCTCTCTCTGTGTGACTATTTGTACACGACATCAATTCCCTGTTATCATTCACGTCATCTTTGTAGTAAGGATTATTAAATTTGCGAACTAGCGAGGTCATACACAACATAAACCTATCATAGTTCAGTCTTCCACGGTAGACTTTGAGGCAGATGGATGCTATTCCGTCTCAGTGATCCAGATATTCCCGTTGTTCACCGAGCTATCAATGAAGTCGATTAGGTACAATAAAGTGATGCGTGATTGCTAGTTGAATTTGTGTGTTTGTGGACCAAATACCTTCTATTTTCCCTCTTTTCTGGAAATTAGTGGTCTCGTGCTTTTTCTCACAATTGTGTGACATTTGTACGTCAGCATCAATCTCTGATGTTTTTCTGTCAACAGTGTTGGTGACTCACTTACTTACCTGTCCCATTTCGGTATATACATTGTACTGTGATTTCGTTTTACCTATATAACGCTTTTAATTGATCCATTGTTTTTGGCTTTTCGTTCCCTGCCTGCCTGGTCAACTACCTCTATCATACAGTTCGTCACGTTTGATCGCAAATTGGATCAGTGCATTCACTACATTGGTTCCGTGATCAATCAAGCCACGAAGGTTGGTTAGTGTTCATCTTTTGTCATTGTGGACTGATAATGATCGGTTTCTTTTGACTGGAAACTTTTTTTAAAATGTTCCCTTGAAAATAGATTTGGTGAAGTTGAAGTTTAAAATCGTCATTCGGAGTTTTCAGAGACTACAGTATGTCTTCAGACGATTCCGACTCTGCAGACTCTGTCCATCCTCAAGACATTCTGGGTGTACAATAAAATTGAAGTTAAGATCGCTGTGGGAAATTTGAATAAACGGAAGAACATACTTCGTGATGTTTATTTTCAAATTGACACTTCACCATCGGTTCCATCTTTGCTTGTGGTCATTAAGCGGAGGAATCGACCCAGTGACCCTTTGCTTTACGAGTCGAAACTCTTTTCTGTACAGCCGCTAGTCTAGTGAGCGTCACGTTTTACTGTGTGACTAGGAATTGTGCATTCCACTAGACTTATCAGCTTAAGTGTAACCTGATAACAAACAACCTAAATGATACACAACCGTAGTCGGATTGCATAGTGAGCAGATAATGTTGCCAGTTTTATAGGAACATACTGTGACATAAGCCACGTACTTGTAAGCGGTAACGTTTAAACTCTGACGTGTGCTAGTAGCCACTCTATAAAATTCAGACTTACTGACCGTGTCGTGTGTGATGCTAAGTTCGGAATATCATTTGACCAACTACCAACTTGGATTTTTTTCATCAGAGAATGACTGTTCGTTTGAAGCTAACTCTTTGTTTCCCCCTTTCTTCTCTACCAATTGCTAAATGAGATCAGACAACGGATGCTTACTTAAGATGTGTACACTTAATTTCCACAAATTGAGCCGTTGGTGTAAGATATCCGCATCAAACTTAGTACGAATGAAGTCACACAGTTTGGGCGTCCTGTTTAACGTGTTATTGATATACAGGTTGAGAATAACACAACGTATTACAATTTGCTCCTAACATTGTGTTATTCTCAATCTGTTTATCAGTGAGCCGTTGATTGGTTGAGAAAAATCCTGATGTCTTGTTTATGCGCTTCAATGTGGTTGAATTGACAATCTCTGCTGATTACCTAGTTGGCTATCGTTTGCAACAGTTTGTTTCCCAGTCGTTCATAATAGTCTGACTCGTTTAAACCCTTCATTAACCTCGAGTTTGTTTTCGCGCGTTCAATTAGAGTAAAATGAGAGATTTCATCCAAGTTAGCATAGCCACAGGTTGGACTTTCGAACACCCTGCCAGTTTTTCTTATTCAATTACAGAGTGTGATCCACTCGTTGCATAAACTGGCTATAAATTACCGTAACTATTTTTCGAGAAGTCCTCTTGGCAGTTTCTTTTGATGAACTTAACCCGATCGGTATTTCTTAGGATATACACTGTTTCTCATCTCATCCTATCATTGACCGCACGAAGATTTGACTGAATGGTTAAACATGATTAATCAGTCATGTCAGACGTACGTTTATTCGGTTAGTTGTTCAGTTTGTCGATTCGCAACCGTCATTGTCCGAGTTAAAAATTTCGATCTGCACTGGGCACTGCACTGTTTGGTTCTCATTCGTACTAAGTTCGATCTGCATGAATTATGGAGTTTCTGCAACATCAAGAATACAACCAGTCACTTAGTAGGTAGACGCTTTGCACCACGTTGCCCAACAGTTGTATCTAATCAATGGAAGGAAATTGAGCTGCTTCTCTAATGTGTGACGTTCTGTGCTCATTTTCATCATTTAAATGTGCTGAGGAGAATGTTATTGTGCTAAGCCCTACTGTAAACTGTGCTGGTCAGTGAAATATCACTTTTCCATTGATATGTTGGTGGTTTTGTCCTTCGTCACTTTCTAACCAGTCATTTGTTTACGAACAAACATTCCTACCTGATACAGGGTGACACCTCGTTTTTGAGTTTTGTAATAAATTTTCCTGTGCGATACTTATGTTCACTTGCGTCTGCTCTAAAGATTGACTGTAGATGTGTTGAATCGAGTGTACAGGATCACTGAGTGTAACTACTCGAAATTTCATTACAAGACGCAGTACATTCACAATAACTAAACGTGTGGAATATGGATTTTGTAGCAGTCGGTGTGTTGATCTTCGGGATTCCACGGGACCACCAACACTTAAACCATCCACAGTAATTAATCCATAGTAATTAATTAATTACTACGTAACTGTGAACGAAGTGTAATCAAATCGACCGCAGAACATTCTGGGGAAGTTTTGTACATACGTGGTTCACTAATAAAAACAACACAGTAGCCTGTTTTAGCTACACGTTTCAAAGTGGTTGTGGTCTATTCCGTCAAACTCATAAGATTTGCGTGAATTTGAGGTGTCTTGCTATATGTGTGGTTATCTACTCTGCAACGACAAATTATTTGTCTGTGTGCATTTAGTTCGATGAAATTCTTAATACGAATACCCTGTATGTTGTCCAACTGATGAGCAACATCTGTCTCAACCAGAAATTGCTCATGTCTTGGTTTTCGCCGACCTTTAACTTATTGCTGTTGGTTGTAAAGTAGTTCGTATTCATGTCTCAGCACACTTGTACCGATTTGTTGATGTCCCCATTCTCTGCATTCAACTTATCGTCGAAACCTTTAGAGTTCTGTCGATCTTCTCGCTTCAATCTGGAACTGATTTTTTTTCTAATTCTCGTTTTTTTGTTCACTGTATTTTGATCCGTCACGTTTTCTTAACTGATTTTCCTACCCTTTTCTGCGTTTATTGTACTCTCAAGTTTAAGTCAGTTACCAGTTTATACAACGAGCTTAAAATTATTTTCGTTTGAAGGTATTGCCACATTTGAATGCAATTCGATTGTGATATCACGGCTTTTTAGACGTGCTTAGTTCGTCTCAATACTTACTTTCTCGGGGTAAGCACACTGCCATCATAATCTGTTTGTGAGCACAATTTTTCGCTTGTTGACGTCTTGGCGAACTACTGTTACCAGCTGTGTTACGGAATATCACATTTTCGATTTCAGTGTACAGCAGCTGAATATGGTATCTAGCATACTTTCATAACAACTTGTAACTCATATGCTTTGTGATAAAACCACCCCGAGTTGTCGCCTTAGGAGTCACGCATGACAGCGTTGTACGTTGTGGCATTTACGTTTGAACCGCCAAGTACAGAAGAGCCCTCCGGTACGCATCAAAATAAGTAATGACAAGCGGGCGTTTTTTCGCTAAACTACCTTAGATGCAGTAATTTTTCCTTCTCCCTCAGTGATTTTTGTTATTGGTGATCATTTTTAAAACAATATAGCGAACAAACTATTTTTCGATTATTCATCACCAGGACAGATACACAGGATTTATACGGAAAAGTGTTGTCGGGTAAGTAATGAGTCCAAATGAGGTCAACCACAACCTAAGCACAAATGGAGACAGCGGTTCTACACACTTGACTCACAATTACGACAACGCTGGAAAAATGGCATTTTGGTTGTTTATAATGCGAGTGGTTATTTTCTTACATTGTGTGATTCCCTCGTGATCTACGTGGCTCAAATTGCGGTCAATCTTTTATTGATGTCAGTGGTTCGAACCCAGGGTAATTGCCTGGTATTCCGCATTCCGAACACGGTGATTTTGGGCTCGTATGGCCACGGGGTAAACACTATTATACATCATTTACAGCACACCTCTGTATTTGCTGCAACACGCCCCATTGTTCCTGTTGCTTTGACATCTTTTACCTCTTTGCCTCTCTCATCACCAGTCTTTCCAAGGTATTCCAATCGACTTACAGTTGGTTCGTTCGGAGGTTTGGAATTTGAATACACATTTCCCGTTGAACTCCAGTATAAAAACTACCTTGAACAATTTGGCGATTTATTCCGCGCGCCAAGTACGATCACGCAACTCCGTCAACCCGACGATCTCGCGCTCGTTGAATGCTTCTCTTTCTTTCTCGCCTTCATCTCCTCCTCTGTCTCATCAAACTGGCGCCAATTGGGTGAGCTACTCACTTCCTCTGACCTCTTCACAATTGCTCGGGGTGTTTTGAGCCAGTTTTTTAATTTTAAAAATGAAGCCGTTCCATTCACGTGTTTGGTCACGATCTGTTATTTTTTTTCTGTCTTGACACAATCTTGTTCTCTCTTATCATGAAGTGAGCGTCAGCGCTAAATTTGTGGTTATCACATATGCTTTACAGTTGTATCTTCTGGCCATTACTCAGCTTGTTTGCCTCGTGCTCAGACTTTAGTCTTCTCGATCACGTGACAGGTAAGTTTCACAGGTATGGTGCAGTGGCTAACACGTATGTATATTTGTTAACTAACGGTTCGAACCCTCAGTCTTTGCACGAGAATTCGGTATACGTGAACGTAGTAGACCTCCTTAAGACTTACGTAACGCTTCTACAAGCTGAGTTGTTGACATACTGCCCACCAAACATGCATTCTCTCTTAAGTGGAACAAGACTGACAACCTGCGCTGGTGTTGCACAACATTGCACGTGATCTTTTTTCCATGAAACGTGTACTCTTCAGCTTTCCATTTTTGACCTTAATGCAGACTTAATGCAGAGTTGAACATCATTTGAGGCACTCATCTTGTCCCGAGGTTGCTATTTCACTACCTTCGTTATCGACGGCTTTGGGCAAGTTCTAGTTGCTTCGACTGGGTCAATACGGCCATCCGTAGGATTTCAATGAGACCAACATTACGTTTGATATAGTTTCGAATAACTTTTCGTTCGTTTTCGTTGACCACATACACATTGATAAACCATTCCATGCGTATTGGAAACTCGTAGAGTTCGTCCAACTGGCATTCATCACTCTTTTGTAGGGGCGTTTAATAATGCAATTTTTCCCCCTACTCTAAGAAACGAGGTTGATAATTAAGTGATGCGGGTGGACTGTTAATAGGTAGTTCGACAAGTTATTCGAATTTTGCGAGATCAATAACTGAGCTAAGCGAAGTGCAGTTAACCAGTGCATGTTGGATTCATACTAACAAACCGAAGACAAGTATACTATGAGAAGAATATAGTAATTAGAAGCAAAACAGAACCTGAATATCACAGAGACGAAAAACACATTCATAATAACTGTCGGTCCATGTTCAGTAGGTTATTGTTTAATGCCAGGTCCATCGTCACCTGTTTCTGGGCACATTAGAGTGACCTCTTAAGGTGTACAGTCATTGTCTGAGAAGAACCTAAAGCAGGTTCATTCACAGTACGACAGACAACACGGAATACCTTCGTAGACCCACTTTATGACCGAACTCGAGCCAGTGTTTCGCTATGACGTTTTTTACTGTTCAAATTTTGACATTCAAAAGCTATTTCAGGAAGTTCTCCTAGAGCCTCTGCAATCTCACGTACGGGCAACTTCGTAAATAATGTTTGATTTAGTGAAATTTGGCACTGGTTTTTTTTTCTGTCGGAGTTGAACGTACAAGGAACAATGATCTTCAGCTATATACTCGTATGGTTTCTTATTACTTTAACTCTTCTAATAAAATTGATGTATCATCCTTAAAGGATAGAGCTATGCACACCGGTTTGCGTGATGCCGTTATAGTCATCGACCGTGTGTTCATTTGTTCTGAATTCCACTGGAGCACACAGTTTATATTTGCAGTAGTGACTTTATTCGAGCTCACACGAGAACAGGACAAACTTGTTAGATTTTCCAAGGCCTTGAGTTTTACATCTTCCACTGCAAGCCAGTGCACATTACTCGATTGTGTTCTCACAGTGTGGACCACGAAATAGATAATGGATGAAAAGGTGACTACTGAAAGTCACAATCAACGCTCGTAGTGTTTAGTCACAGTGAGCATTATTAGTGTACACTACACAGTATAAACGGAATGTTTTTTTATGGGCGATCTCTTGTGGTCGAAGTGGTCCTGTCATGCTGAATCATCTTGTACTCCGGAATGGACAACACCCTTATGAAGTGAGCCTCTGAAAAGAAAACTTTGAAAGATGTCCATACCCGTTGTCCCTTATACACTAACAGAAGGTTATATTTGAGGCTTGGTGCTTGTTCCGTTGATTTCGTTCAGCCGATTCGGTCATACGTGGCTGACCGCTTGTACGAAGATGTTGCTCATAAACTTGATAAGCTGTCACCATAGTCATATGTTACGGATTGGCTAAGTTGGGTCGAAGCACATTTAGGGTTCACGAGGTGTTCGTTTATCAACCTAGGGTTTACTTGAATGACGATTCTCTCTGATCCGGTCATAAAAGTGAGATCGATCCAGTGAAGCAGTCATCGAATTAGGTGCTATACGATGTTTGTTCTTGTGTGTTGTTGTCTTTTTCTTCAGACTTACATATGACTCGAAGAATGGTAATTACTCTTTGCTCTCTGATTGTTGAGCATCCTGTTGATTCGTAAGTCAATCCTTGTGACCTATTAAAACCCGGCCTTGTTCCAACTATCTTCACCGGAAGTTGCCAACCGTTGAATCTAGACTGTAAATCGAATGTATTCGTTCTTATACGACAGATGGGTGGTTTGCCGGTTAGTGGACCGTCATGTCTCCAACGTAATGTTTTCCTATATGTTTATTTTTTGACGATAGTTTTTACTGCTCACCTCACCTTGTGCAACCCTGGAAGTAGCACCTCTTTTTTGCTGTCCTTACGCAAATTAAATTTACTCAGCGGATCCATATTTTCGGATTGCTGGTCCTGTTAACATTTTCCGGTTTCTGGGATGTACAGTGTCTCTGCTTTGCTCAAGGGTACTATCGTCGAGGGTTTGCCGACTCTCTGCTCCGCCACATCTCGTGTTCAGACTATCGGTTGGTCGGTTGAACCGTTTCGGGTGACAAAAGACCGATTTGCGTGTCTACTGTAAAGAATGTTCACATACACGCGCATACAAGCAGACAGTTGGCTTTGGTGTCCACATTATCAAAATGACAGGACACACGTCCTTCTCGGTAGGCCTGCCTAAATTTTGATTGTTCCTTGACGAGGGCGATTGTTTTGCTGCAGTCACGCGTGACCGTCATTTCAATCACACCCATTTGTCCAGTGTGAATTGTCAGCCAAACTCTCGGTCTGTAAACCGAGGCAAATTTCACCCCGTTTATTTTTATCGTTCACTTTTGTGTGCTCACTTTTCGGCAAACTAAGTATACCGTTCCGCTTGCTGATTTCAGCGGTATCGTCGCGCAGCTGTACCAATGGCCTCCACCTCTTCTCCGACCCTGGGAAGTCAACACGATGTGGACATTTTGTTCACGGCTACTCCGTTTGTTGATGCCGTCGAGTATCTGGCCGTACCGGATAGCATTTGTACTCCCCGATCGTTGGCCGTTATCCAGGTAAGAGTTCTTTTCAACCCTGTTTTCATGCTGTACGACATCACACTATACACTACACTATGACCATTTGTTTTTGTAGTGCGGACTATACATACTTTGATCATTTGTATTTACGTGCTTGTGGCAATACTATAAGGCATAAACTATGAAAGAATTGTTTCGGAAACGGCTGATCTCCGTAACCCGCCCATCACATTAGAAACACAAAATCGGGATTGTGTCATTAGTCTGTTCGTTTGGGTCTTACAGAGGCAGCCAGTTTGAACCCAACTTACGCACTGAAGTGCTAGGGAGAGCGATTGACGGGTTGGGTTAATATGTCTGCCGCTAATCGTACCGTAGCCAACGTTTATCGTGGTTTAACATCCTCCAATCGAAATGTTCACTAAGACACTCCTTATGTCTCCTAAGAATAGTAACTACGTCGACTACCAGTCACAGGGTTATTGTTTTGAGTCCCGGTTATCTAAATTGTGCTCTTGCCCTCACACTTGAGCATTCGTACGTAATGGAACCGACATATGACACGGTCTGTTGTGTGAAAACAAGCGTCGGTTGACTTACAGTGTGTTTCAACCGTAGCCGCGCTTTTTTTAAATGTCCGGACTCTGGATGTAACATGTACGCGCAATAAAGTGGATTTCGGGCGAGCTCGATTGACGCTTTCGATTAAAGCATGCTTGATTGACCGTTCTATTCGATAGCCCATTTTTTTCTTCAAAAGTGACAGTGACTGTCGAAATGAACTTTGGTTAGAAAAGGTCTGTGCCTGAAGTAATCATCATGAACGTATTCACCAATCTTCCTTTAAGTTCCTTTTTACTCATAACTACACAGTCCGTTCTGGTTATTTTACAAGTTGCAATACCACGTGGGATTGATTGATCACATTTGCCAGTGTAGGCTTGATCGACGTAAACAGTATTTACACCCTGTAACAAATCTATTCTACCGTACCGCTTTTTTAAGTTAACTTGGTCGTATTCTCGTCTGAGCTGCCATCGGTTTTTGCCATTGGACTGAAGTCAAGTGAACTGGAAGTAATGATCTTGCAAAATTACTGCTGTCACCGCGGTTCACTGTAGCGTCGTCAGACTAAAGCATTGGTCTAAAGTTAACCTGTCACGCAGAATTCAGCGATTCTGGGTGTTGAATATATTTCATCCTCCAGTCAACATTGCGGTTATCTTGGGTCTGAGGTCGAACCTACTGTCATATGACCGGCATTCCATTTTGTTTATGTTCCGTGTGTCATTTCGCGTGAATGCTGACTAACCAACGGATACAACTGAGAACACGCGCGATTGCTCAAAGATTTCAGAGTTCTTCAGATGTTGTATGTTAGGCCATAGTACATCGTACAGACAAAATGAAGGGGACAGTGTGCAGGCTTACGAAATGAAGTGCTTCGGAGCTCAGATCAAGAAAGTTTAGTGGAAACAGTGGATCATGCACTACCGCGTATTACACATCGAAATCAATGTTTGACGGACTTATCTATGATATTTCTTTTGTTCCAGTGATGAGATAGGCATTACTCGGGTCGGGTCTGGTTTGTACAGTTTTTACCAATATGAAGTAGAAGTGTGTTTCATTCTGTGTATCGATCATAGACGTTCATTGATCATATAAAGATCATTTTAACTCGTTATGCGACTGAGCCACCATACTAGATGGTGGTCGAGACGTTGACGCTTATGTTTAGTCGCTGGACCATTCCCTGTCGTTCATTATTCTTCCCAAATGGTGGAGACTGCATTTCCTCAGTGGGACATCTCCTCAGTCCTCATATCTTATTTCGCGAGAGCGTGACTGTTTTCTAGTCAGACATCTGCATTTGGTGGAACGCTATAGTTTTCACTCTTTCCAAAAAGTCAGTTCGCATAGTTGTGACAATGTGGATAGCGCAAATGCCAAAGTGGAGTACCAGTCGCACGCCGTTTAGCATCATAACAGTGCGTTCACGCCCAAACGACTTGTAAGGCGGTTCAACAATTGTACAATTGTACACGATGATAGATTCGGTTCTCAAGACATCTCACACTTGTTTGAACAGACAGTGCTGAACCAGTCCACCGGCTTGAAAACATCATGTCTATCAAAGATGGTTACTTAATATTTCGTTTCTATTCCCCCTTGTGTACACATGTTGAAACACAGCTTATCATCCAGTAGGAGTAGATCGTTTGCTGTGTACATGCATTTTTTCGATTTGTTAACAATGAGGATAATGAAGCATTACTTTAGTTCCTGTGTAGGTTGTATTCTTAAATCGTATCTCTTGCTCACTGTGTGTTTGACAAATCGCCCACTGAAAAGCTTTCCCCATTAAAATATGACAACCAGCTAAGTAGTGTTCGGAGAAGTTTGCTAGAACGCTGTCGCTAAATGCAGATTTGACAATGATGCTCCAGAGGTTGCTAACCACTTGGTACAATTAAACGTGCGGTAAGCACAGTTGGAGTCTGTATATTTTATTTTAACGTGGGATATCTTTCAGATCAATTAGATGTTTTTTAAACATAAGGACAGCATTTGTAGGATCGCGGGTTGAGAGAAAAAAATACTCTACCATTGTTTTGCTTAGTCGCTAACTATCGAGCATGTCACACTTGTCAAGATCTTTAACCATCGAAGTTTGTGCTCACACACAAACATCGGACGGCATTAATGGGCATGTAACCAAGAGGTTAGGTGATGCTTTTTATCCTGGGGATCGATCGACTTTACTAGTGAAATCAATAAAACTGTATAGATATGAATATTGAGGCTGTGTGTTAAGGCCATTTTTCTGTTGTCTATCATGCTATGCAGTCTGTTCCGACCCATCGGTATATTGGCTTAAAGCGGTAGTCGGTCGCCGATTTGTTAAGGGATAAGTTAGTAAATTGGGACTGAGTTGTTCTTGTTTACCGATTTGAGGACTTGTCGACCCATTCAACATTTCGCTGAAGATGTTAAGGGATATGTTAACTAACCAGGTTCAGGGGTGTAACTGTTGTTGTTTGACTGAGTTGTTAATGAATCAAGTGCAGTGAATGTAACATGGAACCTGTTTTGCAAACACCGTTTCAATCTCATTTACAACTCCGTTTTTTGTAATGAATATGCAGCTTGATACTGATTGATTCTCTTCAATTAATCGGGTTTTTCCTATGAAGTAGGTTCCATCTCCCCATCCCTTCTTATTTCCGATCTAATGCCTCTTTTCTTCTCATGACTACTTGCATGTTGAACCTCAACATCAGCTACTGAAACTTCTTCGTGGTTGATTGCCTTCGAGCTGTCCACTGATGTTTGGGGAACTCACTTAACTGAAAGATAGATTGAATGCACTGTATCGAGACCACACGAAGTTAGTGGCGATGCAAACCTACCTACCACTGGGGTCCACGTTTAGTTTTTGCCACGTGACTGTATTTGTTGAGCAATTCACATCAGATTGTGCGACTTTGACGTTCGACGTTTCATTGTCTACACTTTGCTTGTTCAACTTTTCAGTTGAGGTTTGTTAGTTATCAGTTCATCCAATGCACAATAGCTTCGTCAGTTAACAGGCATACTGCCCTTGTTCCACTTACTTCATATTCCGTACACTGGTGGTCACGTTCTGTACAGTGATGATGTCATTTCATACGTTCAGTTTCCCTGGTTGTTGCAATTGGTTCTTGAACCAGAGACAATGGTTGGATTACCGTTGGTCACAAGACACTCTGGCTCTCACCCTTTCTTTGTTATGACTATAGATAGCTGGGGCTGTGCGTTGGACTTACATCAGTCACATATTACAACTGTGATCGGCTAGGGCATGATACCCCATATCCACCATGCACCAGTTTGGTTTTGGTTCTCCAAGTCCAACCAGTGAGACGATAGCGGGTTCTTTATGTCTGTCTGTGCTTACCCCTCCGCGCTGCCTTCCTTCAGAACCTGTATGCCTTCTCCATCTTTACGTTCCTGTGGTTTGTTACACCGTCAGACGACCGGTGCATCGGTTTTGGGATGGGGTGACATGTCTGAACTGATCAAAGTGGCTGTGTTTGAGTAATACACGTTGAACACACGGCCCTAGCCAGTGGTAAACTTATCAAAGAAAGGATGGAAGGTATATTGCGTTGTGGCCAGTGGTCATCCAATCCTTATTCCGATCCAAAAACCACTCACAACAACTAGGGATGTTAAACGCTTGAAATCTGTTGAGAAAGATACAAACCATAATCAACAGTGTATGAAGCATGGAATAACTAGCTACAAATCAAAGATTATGACGTTATTATCCTCGATCGTAGTTCCACCTGGTTTCATCAGGGACGTTTGGGTGAGCAGCTACAATTCTTCAAATACTGTGTAACTGAACATTGGTCTTTGAGTATGGAGCTCTTGTTAAGACAAAAACTGGACCCTGTAGTTTGCTAAGCTTAACCAATCATGCATGTAACGTGCACCACCTTCCCTAGAACTTACTACACTCTTGCGTACACGTGCCAGAGCTGAATACTTACTCCTCGTGAACGAGTAAAGAACAGTGTTCTCGTTATCGGTTGTACCATTCTCACGATTTTTGTTGTACATAGTTCATTCAATCAACAACCATTTCTCATCAAACTTTACAAGTAGCATTCGTTTATTAGTTTGGCTCAACACAATTCCATCGAGCTCGACCTGTTGTGTGACAGGTACGAAAACATGCGGTGATCGATTAATACTTGGAGGATGAACTGATGTGATACAATTACACCTCTGGGTAGGTTGGGGATGAGCGATGGCTGAATACAGTATGTTCAGGGAAATTCTGCGATGTGTGGTTGAATAGTGACATGAGCTTCCTACCATTGCTAACTGATATTGATTCAGTCCGTGTGAACTGTTATCCGTTAAACTGACAGTAGTGTTGTGTGCTTGTCTAATCATCTCATCACTAATTCAATGTACAGGATGGTATTGCATGAACATTCGATCTCAAAGTTTTCTGCCCATAGACCAATTGTTTAAATCAAGGAGCAATCTAATTAATGCACATCGTTCAACTGTTGATTGTGTTCTGGTGTGACATATTCAACATTTCGATGTCTTGTCCGAGCCGACAATCAGCATTCCATATTGGACGAATTCAAATCACGCATGGTTTGTTGCATCATTCTTTACGTACTGCTATAGTGTGTACGACCAGCCAATGAACACTTTCATGCTGCGACGTGAACAGCCTGGCTGCGGCAAAAAAGTATCAACCCGACGATTCAAGTTGATTAGTTTCTGTGCCCTACTCGGCACTCTTACTGGCACTATTTAATAGATTGGTTTACTTGTGTCTTGTTTTTTTCCCCGCGGGAATGACGCTTGTAGAAAAGTGGAACCGTTAGAAAGATTACGGGGATTGGCGGATCACAAAGTGGCTGTGTTACCGTGGTTTTTGTTGTTCTACTATGTCCAAAATCGAAAACACTGATGGCTCTAAAGCAAATTCGTGCTAATTTCACCACAATCTTGGTATTACATTTTGTGTTGGATGTGACATTCAGTTAGTCATGGGTATCACAAGGGAGGACTTGTGGTAAGCGTCACAATTGACTAGTCGAACAACCTTGAATCTTCAGTAAACACCACATAGGTGATGTGTGAAATCCATTGACTTTTCTCACATAGCCCACTTCAATTAACCAATGATAACTACCTGTGTGTATGTCCAATTTGTCTAGTCTCTACGTTTGCACAGGCTTAGATGGTTAGGTCACGTGTTAAGGATGCCAGCTAGTCGTCTTCCACACCGAGCACTGTTCGCTGACTGCGACCGACTGGTGTAAGGTGCGAGGTGGTCAGATAATGACCTGCGTAAGGAAATGAAGTCGTTCACGAAGGGGTTGGCCACTGTGGGTCGTGTTCGTCTACCGGGCTGGGGTCCTCGCGACTCACAGAGTCCGTGGCTGGTGACTCTAGGTGAGATGGCGGTTAATCGGGCTCAGTGACGTGAATGTTGTCGTTGTTTGGCCGAGGTGACTGTTAAGTGACAGGGGGCAGCGAAAACCGTAGGGAAGGTGTCTTGCTGGTGACGCCTTAATTCCAATTACAGCTCGGTTGTTTGTTTCCAAAGTGTAGGCACCTTGATGTTGAAGGTTTGAGTATAGAAGTGGCTACTTCTTTAGTGGTTAGGTTCTTTCCCGTCCCCTTCTTTATCCTTCTATCCTCCTATATAGGGTTTGCTTTTTCTTCATGGTTGTGTGGCAGTTAAGCATTAGTGTGAACCACTGATGTATTACTGTTTATGATGATGATGTCCAATTCGTACAGAGACCGGGCACGGAAAACCGTCCTTTTCATATTTTGGGACTGAGTGCATCATTCTTATTAAGGCCATTTAGGTTGATAAATCTTTCTAACCGCTCTGCTCAAATCCCCCAAAATCGAAGTTGCTATGGTTCGCGAAGAATTTTCCGATTTTTAACACCAGTTTGCACACTGAAAGCCTGTAGATGGTTCTCCTCTTCGTTTTTCCACTGAGCGTTATATTCGGCCTCTCAGTCAGCGCGTCGTACGCACGGTGCATGTGTAGCATGTTTGTCTTATTCGGAACAGCCAACCTACAAAATAAGGTGGCCTAACACTGATCAATCATTGTTGAAAAATGCAAAAAGCAGGTGCAATTTGTATAGCTTGTTTTCTTACAGGGAAAATCGAACTAATTAAAGAAATTGTTTAATGCACATCAGAAGATGAGTATTTAATAGTCTCCTGTATTTACGACTTCAGCAAACGATATAATAATACCTTGTGGTTTTACAGTCAAGTAGTATACACATTGTTTCGGGATTTTTAAGAAAGCATGCTAAGTGTGTCGACCGATAGGGGCTTTCGGGAACTGGTACGAGACATCTGTTTGATTTGCAACCGAATGCGAAATGGGTATGCATGAGGATGATGGAAGTGGAACAAATTTTTGCAGGCGAATAACTAATGATAAATTAAGTGGGGTTTGAACGACATCGGGAGAAATTAATCGAAGACACTCAGCCGATGTTGAACACGCACACGTTCTCAATGCGGAGAACACGATCGTAGTGTTCAAAAGAACTTGAGGTGCGAAACATAAAAAAATGAGTCTTCTCGTTTTAGTTAAAGCGGTGCTAACACAACGAGATCATGCCATCTTACAGCTTAGTTTAACGTGAATATAGGGCACATCGGAATGTAGGAAAAATCCTGTTTGTGATTAAGGTTCACAATACTTAATTATCTGTTGGTAGTTTGTCCTTTGACGCCTGGAAGTAAACCGCTTGACAAAGTCTCCCTGAAGTGTTTGAAACGTTAATCGTTTTCAATTCGTTGTGGATTGACTAAGTACCAACTGAATGACAAACCGTAAATACATTTAGACTTTTTGAATCATAACGAGGGTGCATTAGTCATGATGACTAGGTCGACAGTTTTTTATTTCGCAGAACAAAGGGGAAGTGGTGGTGGTGTATCTGGATGCCGAACTCGGAGTACGACTCCACCTGCATACTTTAACAGAATCGAGACGAACTCGATCTACAGTGGCCAATCGTTTGGTGAATGATTTCATTTGTCTACGCCAGGTCATCATCTGTCCATCTCGCACATTACGCCAGTCGGCCGTAGCGTCGGCAATGAGTGATTGGTGGGGTAAACGACTAACTGTCATCCATAGTATATGACCTAGTCATCTAAGTCTGTGCAAATGTAAGGAGTGAACAGAAGTACTTGTTTGAAAATCAGTACCAAACAATGATAGGCCAGTTGACCGATGTGTATGAGCCGAACGTGTACGTGCCAATGCATGCCTCGGTCATCAAACCTCTTTAACCCTGTACCAACGTCTTTAGCGCTGAAGCTGTTCGTCGTAATGCTTACTTTAGAGAAGGTAGTTGGAAACAAAACCTGTGGTCTCCAATCAAGTACACAAATTCTTGATTACGGAAGGCCAACCTGTTCTCCTACGTGTTCTCCTAGTAACACTGCTCTTGGCCAAGGTTAGCCGGCTCTCAAGTGAATTACGTTAACCGTGCAACCACCAGGATCGAGCTGACGTACAATCGGAAACGTCGAATCAGTTCAGGGAGAACACAACTCGAGGACCGTGTATAGCGAGCGTCCCCGATACTGTGTCATGTGGGGTAGATGTCAGGCTGCCCTAATGAAAATGGGATATTTTTTTTAATACGACTCGTTCCTTTCAGTCAGTTTGGTAGCACTACCAGGAAAGGAAATTTATGTGGTGTTCTCTGTTTCAGCATTTTTTCCCACAATTTAAACACACTTAGGTGCAACTGGGCTATCCCTGTAAATAGACACAACGGGAGATATATAGGGTTCTGTAACTACGCATGGATATGCGGACTGACCGAGTTTATCTGCCAGAACGATCACATGACCATTGTGCATATTTTTGAACACAAAAAGGTGGACTGATATGTCTATTTGATATCACTTTACAGAATCACTGATGTGTGTCTCTATGAAATTTAGTATCACAGTGAACGCGTCAGTGACACCCAAGTGGTTAGCTTTATCGAGCATGTATCTATCGATAGAAGAAAATATATTATTCTCTCGCGCGCATTCCCATAGACTTTCTAATCAGCCCCTTTCGAAAAGAAGCATTAGATTCGAGTTTCGGTCTGATTACAGCTTGTTATTAGTGCGTATCCATGTCATTGCAGGAACTGGAAATCCGGCCTTACTTTCATAAGGCAACTGTGTTGACCACTACGCCATTGACCTCAAATTAAGCACGATTGAATCATTGCATTTGAGTAGTGCTCTGATTACCCGATCTCCTTGAGAGAAGACATGAAAGTGTGAAACTCGAGTCTATTGCTTCTTTTCGGAAAAGCGCCGACTGGAAAGTCTATGGGAATGCGTCAGCTTCAATCAGTTGTGGGTGATGTTCGATTTACATAGAAACCAAAAGCCCTCACTACTCACGGATACATGTATTCACGTGCATTTATGGGTCCACCAGAATGGAGCCGTCCAGCTTACTTCGCATGGCAATTGTATTAATCTGGCGATAACGACGATCCTCAAAACGGAATTTTACATTGTCTGTACACGGTTAGGAGGTGACACTTCACCCGTTTAGCATCCGAATGTTTGACAACTATGCTGCTCTGCAAACTTTTACTTATTAAAGCGGTTGTCTTATTCATATGATTTCTTTTCGATAAGGACTGTGCTTCAAGTGAAAATCGGCACCAATGTAAGGCAACCGTGTTAACCACTGTGCGATTGACCTCACATTAGGCACGACCGAACTATCCAATCTGAACGCTCAACCACTTTCGCTTGTGAGCTGTGATCAGGTTGCCCGATCGTCTCGAGAGGAGACACAGTTACTGCCTGTTAACTAATCGCGGGGTTATCGATTGGAGTTAACAGGCAGTAACTGTGTCCTCTCGAGACGATCGGCCAACCTGATTATTGCTCACAAGCGAGAGTGGTTGAGCGTTCAGATTTGATAAATCGGTCGTGCCTAATGTGAGGTCAATGGCGCAGTGGTCAACACGGTTGCCTCATGATTGGAATGACCGGAGTTCAAATCCCGGCCGTGGCGAGGATATGCACTACTGACGAGCTCTAATTAGAGCGAAACTCGAGTCTAGTGCTTCTTTTCGAAAGAGGCTGGCTGGGAAGTCTATCTGAATGCGAAGGCTGCGATCAAATGTGAGTGATGGTCAACTTGAAAATAGACCAACTCCCCGACTACTCATTAGTAACCAATGTAAGGATTATATTTGTGGAGCATTCAGAAGTGGCACTCAAGTTTAACAGACTCGAAATACTGGCTGTCGATTTGACAATCGGCGCTGTTACAGCTAATCTGTTTAGAATTTCATCAGATTGAATTGCGTATGTCAGAGATGCGGACAAACTTTTTGGCTGTTCTTGCGTTACACTTAAGAGTCTCAAGGTTCTACAATTCCGTGTGCCTTTTCGAATTTTAACCTGGGCTAAACTATCGTGTGGTTTCTTACACACGTGTCTGTAACGGTCTTCTGAGTGTCACTCAGAATGGGTGGCATTTAGATTAACTGTTTGACTGATCGGTCATAGACACGAACGACAACAGTACCGTACGCATTGACAACTTTCTCCCATCTGTATTTCACTCCTGTAGCAATTTGTTTCTTTTTATCCATGGGCTGGAACGTAAACATCCAAATCAAAGCAAGTGCGTGTTCGACGTGTACCTGCGCCAAATTCGCTTGATGAATCAGCATATCTTGTGTGCGCGTCACAAAAGAATCGAATGGGCCCAGTCCTAGCCATCGACCTCACATGGCGCTTGCTACCGCGTTGATTTATGAAGCATGCACCCCCGCCTCTGATCGTATTGACGCACTTTGGCTCACGGGTCAAAGACCTCCTTCCGGGACTCGTACTCATTCAACTAGTGGGCCGTATGTGGTGCACAATTCCTTCACATGCGCATAGAAAATTGTTTGGTGCCAAATATGTGATTTTGGCGCCAGTCTAACGTAGTTTCGATCGCACAATCGTGAGACTGAACTAAATGGCACTGTGCAGTTCAACATAAACATCTGGTTGTCCTCGTAAGTAGACTGGTGTGTTAGTTATCAGTACCAGTTCCACTAGGTTGGGTTGGCTGACCCACTGAAAGCAGTCGGTGTTCACCGCCTAATCCCATAAATTATTCATGTCTTGCATTGCGTAATGTGTGTGAACCTCCGTCTTTCCCTTTATCTCCGGCTTTGTTCCCACACATTTGACTTGACAGGTGAACACATCGGAAACTGTGTACCATACGTCTCGTCTTCTATCGTTAGCAATTGCCGAGGTATTGGGACTCAAATCATTCGCGTGTCCTTCGCTTTACAGGTAAGAGTTAAACGTTTCAGGTCAATTCTGACACCTCTGTGAGTTTCACTCTTTTTCCCGAACCAACTCGTATTGCCAATTGACTATGTTTTGGGTGGTGGGATACTGTTCGATTGTGCATAACATGGACGTTTACCGTCAGTTTTTTCATATGGGCTGTTTATGGTGTCTTTATTTTACAGGTGCGTTGAGCACAATCACAGAGTACTACCACTCGGATTCAAACAAGTTTGAAAGGAGTTTGATGCTTTCTTGTCCTACACATATATTTGCACGATTCATTCGAATTCATACACATTCAACTGTTCGCAGAGTGTAACTGTATTAGGCGGCTGCTGATCGACGAATGGATGCAGCTAGCTGATAGAATTGCAAGAGCTAATTGGTTCATGGTGAATTGGTCATTAACTTTTCATATCCTCCTAGGAAAAGCGTCAAAAATGGTGTTAGCGGGCTTTTGCCCCGTTTATGTATCCCAAAGCTGGGTTATCTTGTGGTGGTTAGCTCCTGTGTCACTTCATGTGTTACACTCTAGCAAACACCTTGTGGAATAAACACAAAAAGAATTATTTCAGGTGACCATGAGTAGCAAAGTTTGTAACGTTACTTATAATCTGCTCCACACAATCGCGGATGTCTGTGTTCGATACCTGCACTGGCCTAGTGTATGCAGGACGGATAGTGTCTATTCGGAAAACAAAACCTGAATGTAATTTCGAAACAGAGTCCTGTTTAACCACTCTCTCAGAACTGAAAAATGAAATGTTCCGATGTGTTGACGTTTCGCTTATTCTTAGTCGTCTGATTACATGCCTCAGAGAAATAAAGACGACCAGTAACTAGACGGGTGTACAGTCGCAGCGAGCCTTGTGTGCTGTGGATCATGGTAATCTGATAGGTTGCTTCAAACATTTCTGTGCATGTAAGGCCCCTCGATAATTCCAGTGCAACTTGGTGGCTCGTTATTATGAGGTGTTTAACAACCGATTACGTGCGATTTCGTACAATGTGTTCACCAAATTGAAACTGACCCGTCATCGCTTGCTTTACACACTTCACGATGTGTTTATCCACTTGCCGAAATAGTTGTCGATCTGTTCCATTTGTTCATATGTCGCTGTAGCTGCAAGTTAACCGGTACACAGCATGAAACACAAAACAGAACCGATTCATTGGATGCAGGTATTCTGGTGTTGGGTGTTTGAATTTAGACGTAGCTGTTTTATGGAATGGTTTTCTTTTCTCTTCTATCTCTAATCTGTTTTCTTATGGTAGAATGGCAGTTGGGCATCGTTAGCAGCCACTTGATTTTCACAAACGGAACGAAAATACGTGTTGCATTCGTCAGCGGTTAGAAGTTGTGTGCACCCTGACACCTCAAGACGCTTGTTAGCATGCTACCTATTAAGAAGTGAGCATTAAACTGAGTATATGGGCAGTTTACAACGTTGTATTAAAGACTTCGATTACGTAACTTCGAGCTATATATTTCCCCAAGGTGTCGGTAGAACAAGAGCTATTAAAAATTGGGATGGCATTTACGAATTTCTTGAAGTTAATCACATGTTCCGAGTAGAAATAATTGAAAAGATGAAGTCATCTACGGTTATTCATGAAAATCTATTGAAAAGTTTCTGAGTATGTCACTATTCGTTCTCTTATTGACATTTCTGCCTTCTGTCCTGTTGTGATGGATCTTTTCCACAAAATGTGATTGTGACTATCGATATTTTGTCGAACGGAAAAGTATTTTAAATTGTTTGTTTTCGAGTGTATTCTCCGGAAATAACTGGCATTATAGGTAATTTATAGTGGAATGTTTATCTTGGATGTTGCTGTTAGCTCTTATTCAGCGAACGTTGAGATAAGTTTGGACAGCGTTGTGAACTTTCACGGTAATACGATTCACAACGTAAACTACCCGTTATTCTTATACTATGATTTACTTATGAAATAATTTATAATGTGTACATTTAGTGCTAGAACCTGTGAAGAATTGATGGAATTAACCCTCAGTCTCTATTGAGGTATCTGAATGTAGAAAGCATGCAAACGAGAAAGACACCCAAAGTTGTAAGTATTGCTTCAAAAGTGAACATTAACCATCAACTAGGACAAAATTACTATCACTCAGTCGATGACAGACTGCGAAAGAAGGCTAGAGAGTAGTCAGAATTACCCAACCCTTCGTTCTTATTTCAGAAAGCTACATTTCTTATCGATGTGAGAATGATAGGAGACGTGTAATGAACTCGTAAACAATCCTGATTTCATGGTGTAAACGAATGTTGCGCAGTTTTGCAACAGACTATCAACTAGCAGCCTGTACTATTTCTACTCAGCACTAAATAAGACTTGCGGTTCTCTCATTAAGTCATAGAAACTGGGTATGCGACTTGTAATAATTGTGATCAGTGAATGGCAAAAGTTGTCAAAATCCCAGAGGAATTCCTAAAAATGTCTTTTTAATGGTCTTAAACAATCGTCTATAAGTTTTGGTTAGTAGATTTCACTGACCGTTACTACTTAGTTGCGTGTGGCTTAATGTTGGCTATTTTGTTGCTGAATGATTAGAAGTAAAACAGTGAATTGTGAATAATTACGTTTTCGCATGGAATATTTCAAAAATTAGCAGATGTGTTGTCCTCTGAAAGAGGAGTGTGGATTTACCTAAAACAGCAAACTGTCATTAATTTGAGTGAAGTCCCAAAAAGTGGAGATTAAACTGGTGTGAAATGTTGGTCTCCGCATATATATATATATATATTATATATATATAGGTATTAAGGATTTTGAAGAATTTGGGGAAAATGGATTTTTTCGAGGTACTGGAGATTTAAGGAACTTCAAGAAAGTCTCTTAAGATTGTGGACTGTGGAACGATGTAGCACAAATATCTAATCCGACTTTCGTCAACGTTAAAAGTCACTTCGGTTATTGAGTGTCAACAGAAGTCAGCCGAAGCTTGTAGTGATCTAACTAATTTAATGGTCATTGAATGTGGAGCGCATCCAATGAAAGCGAAAAACGGCTGTTTTAAGAAAACAGTTCTCCCAATTCTGAGATTACCCCATTCAGAATGAGACGGCTTAATTCAATAATTTTGATCACACGCATAGGACGAGTAAATCACTCAACGACCTCATCGATGTCTGACTGGAACAAGTGAATTTGCTGAACTATTGAGGACGACTCAACAACTAGAACTTCTTTTGTGGAAAAGCGACTGCTAAATGTGGCTTCAGCGTCAACAGCTTGTCTGCTGTCAAAATCATGAAAGAAGGCTTGACTACTGGACACGTTATCTCCTAAGTTGTGTATGATGCTAGTGGTGATTTCTCTACAGATATCTTCATGCGAAAACTACCCCCGCGCACATTAACTACTGGAGCCAAGCGACAGAAAACGCCATACCCAATGCTAGTGCACTTGAACTAGATAGATTGTTAGCCTCGTTCTCGTAACATTGTCAAAGAACGCAGGGGAAAGTGACATCAGTTTAGCCGGCTTATCGAAGAAAGGTGGGAGTAAAAGACCTTGGCAATTTATGAGTAGTCTACAGCTAAATTCGTTCCGCTGCTCTCTGTTCTCCAGATTCCGTTTGACTCTTGAAAACCAAAATGATGTACACCCCTGAATGCTTCAATAAAAAACATCACCTACTGACAGTAGTGTAGTCTCTGATGAGCACTCGAGGATTTGGTCAGCTTTAATCCACACCACAGCTTCCCTTTTTGGATCTGCATCCCAGCCAGTCTTTTTTTGAAAAGAAGCACTAAATTCGAGTTCGTTGGAACCCATCTGTAGTGCCAGGTTTGGAATTCCGATGACCACATTCCAACGGGCTTTCTCAAAGGCAAAACTCCAGACTTCTGCTTATTTTCGAAAAAGGTTGACTGAATTGTTCAAGGGAATGTAAAAACCACGATTAAGTGTGAGTGGTATCCAGAATGAAATTGAAGGTATCGTAAAAAAGCTTCCATGTGTGCACAAGTATACGAGGCCTGTGAATTTACGCAGTTGATTTCCTCATATTAATGCTTGTGGTTTGAGTAAATATCGGGGTAGGTTTCTGAACTTTTGAAAATGAAAACTTTGAATTTCAGGAGAAAATTTGTGAATTTTTAATTCCCTCTTACATTCGGTCTCTGCTGTTTGATCACAGTGACTGAGTTTTTTTATACCGATAACACATGTGCTTACATTCTTCATTACTTCATGTATATATGTATGTGCGTGCGTGTATGATGTGGTTCTCAAATAACGAGTGACATTCTTGTTTGTTCTCATCCATTCTACCATCCCACGCACTCATGTAGCTGCACTTCTCAAGAAATATTGTCTGACGGTGACAAAAGTCGAATACGACTTGCTCTTTTGTCTGGCATGGCCGACTGTTTAATTTCAACCGGCACGCAGGTTAGTCAGCATTTTCATCGTGCGCACCCAGTTTTACCCACAAGTCTGTCCAACCCATCCCTCCTCCGTACATTCGCGTTTTTCTCCTTTCCTTGTTTTCACCAGGACGTATCTGCGTTCCGCGTAGATGACTGCGGTAACGGTGAGCTGGATCGTGGCGAGGAATGTGATCCGACTGTCTTGGCGAACGCGTCAATGCCATGTTGCAATCCGCGCACATGCCTAGCTGATGTGGCTGCCGCCTGTACACACGGTGCATGCTGCCACCGATGCGCTCTGGCTAACCGCGGTCATTTATGCCGACCCGCCAGGGACCAATGCGATTTGCCTGAGTTCTGTACAGGCAGTCAGGTGAACGTTTCTGAAATTCAATTTGTATTGGTTCGATCTAATTGACAGTGCTTAAGTTGGACGGCATGTGGGACTGCGAGGGGCATTCCAGAAACAGGGACCGCTTGCTCACTTCCAGCTTTGAAGGTTCTAAGCCGAATCGGATGACACTGTGACCTGATTATTCACTAATCTTTACGATGACAAGGAAAACTGCGACTATCATGGGTTTATTCAAGCTCTTGGGGTCTTGGCGAACTATACCCCTGATGTGCGTAAACGGTCATAAGGTCTCTGAAACGTTAGGCTCAAACATTACAGATTGTTCGAGCACGGGAGTTTTTCACAATATCTACATGGTGACGGGATGATACGACAATTCATAGGATGCCACGTGGTTCTAAACTATCCCATGTTCTCTAACGTTCTATTCTCCTATTAACAAAAAAACACAAGAATAAACGAACACCGTGTTTTCTTGTTGAACATCACTCACATTTGATCGTAGCCTTCGAACTCAGATGGAATTCCCAACCAACCTCTTTCGAAAAGAAGTACTAGACTCGAGCTTCGCTCTCATTAGAGCTCGCCAGTAGTGCGGGTCCTTACCACGGCCGGGATTTGAACTCCGACCACGCTTTCATGAGGCAACCGTGTTGACCACTGCGCCATTGACCTCACATTAGGCACGACCGATTTATCAAATCTGAACGCTCAACCACTCTCGCTTGTGAGCAATGGTCAGGTTGCTCGATCGTCTCGAGAGGAGACACAGTAACTGTCCTGTTAACTCCAACTGATAACCGCGCGATTAGGACTTCTGAGACAGGTCGGGATCACCGATCTTATTAAACCTGCGGGGCGATATTTCAGATTACTGTTGAGTAGTCGGGGGTTTGGGTTTCTTTCAAGTTGGCCATCACTCACATTTGATCGCAGCCTCCGCATTCAGATAGACTTTCTGGTTATCGATTGGAGTTAACAGGACAGTTACTGTGTCTCCTCTCGAGACGATCGGGCAACCTGATCATTGCTCTAAAGCGAACTTGGTTCAGCGTCTAGATTTGATAATTCAGTCGTACCTAATGTGGGGTCAGTGACACAGTGGTGAACACGGTTGCTTCATGAAAGCGTGGTCGGAGTTCAAATCCCGGTCGTGTAAGGACCTGCACTACTGGCGAGCTCTAACGAGAGCGAAACTCGAGTCTAGTACTTTTTTTCGAAAGTGGTTGGTTAGGAAGTCCATCTGAGTTCGAAGGCTACGATCAAATGTGAGTGATATTCAACTTGGAAATGAACGCCGTGTTGTTAATTGATACAGTTTTGCCTGGCCAATGGATGTTCATTGAGACCTGTAAGTTCTTTTAGTTTCCCTCACTGAGACCTAGGATAATTGATCCAAACCTTCCATTTTTTACTTTCACCATTACATACGTTGACGTCATGATGAAATCCATCTCCAGTTTTTGTTGTCGTGTGAATAAAATCGAAGTTTGTGTTCACAGTGCATATATGGTGCAGTTTGAAGGTAGTTACTGATCACCGACACGCTCATGTACACTGTAGTCGGTTTGATTTATGCTGTGTCCTTTGAAGACAGTCCACGAAGGTTTCATCTCGACAATATTCGATCTCTTAGATTCGAAAGCTTCTCCAACTAAAATGCAGTGGCTTATAATTTGTTCTTGGTCCAGCTGGCAGCTGTGTACAAGTATTAAACTGTCTTTTTAGCATAGTGCTGTTCAATTTCGAACAAGCGCACTCAACGGTCTAAATGACGGTATTGTCTCCTTTTTTGTCTACAAATCCACAATGCTGTTTCTCATCTGTCTCTTACACGCAAAACATGTTTCTACAGCCATCATGTCCGGCTGACATGTACCTGGAAAACGGCACTCCATGTCTTACACGTTCCTCGAGTCGTTCTGAAACCAAGTCCACTGTCACACAATCTACCACCCAGTCTGCCGTGGATGAAGCCAAAGCCTTGTGCTACCAGGGTCGTTGCCCAACCCGAGCAGGCCAGTGCCAGCTAATTTGGGGTCCCAGTGCCAGTAAGGCAGCCGATTATTGTTTTGAGCTGCACAACACGCGAACTGCCGGCGCGTGTGGCGTGCACGGTGAGAATTGCAAGCCTGAGTGAGTTCTGACGAAGACTTCTACCCATCCTGCATAACTTTTCAGTTTTGAAAGAATGGGAACAGCTGGCGTGGAGTTTGGTTGCCACTAGACTGTGGCATTCAATAGAGTTGTTACTTTCCGGTATTCATTCGTGCTATCTGTCTGACATCAGGTTTAGTCCTCGAATAAAAGCTTTGTTGCATGCTCAGTGGCATCTATTTTGACCGAACAACCAGAATGTCATTATCCTTGAAACTCCCCGACTACAGTGATTCTGAAACCGTTTAGAGGTTATTGTTAATATTACTATTATTATTATTTATCCTTTGCCTTGTATACTTTCGGTCTTTCGTGCCACAGTACCACGTGACCTTCTGTATCAATGCGTTTGAGCTGGTTATTATGGTTTCGTCCCACCGTAAACTTCATGTGCATTCGATACGATGAGAACCTGAGTAAATGAATGCTAGCAACCTTTATTATCGCTAAAACACCTCGTGCTATGTTAGTTACCTATGTTTTGTTCAGATGTATATGCCATGTGGCTTTCGAGTGGCTGATGATTTCGTATGTCTTGCAAATCTCATAAGTTCATAGGTTTGTATGGGAAGGAAGGAAGTCTTGTCTGTATGTTCCTGCCTCTCTTCTGATTGGGAATCAACTTGCGTTGACCAGATTAGTAGTGTAAATGACGATTAATTATGGCGAATAGACGGAAATGTGAGCGTGCACTCATCAACAGCGAATGCCGAACCTCATTCAGACAACATTCTCTGACAGATTTACAGTCACTGATCTGTGGCAGTGGGCTAGGAGAAGGATCGTGAACCTTATAGTACAGGTTGTCTCTCACTCTCGTGCCGTAATATTCGCTACTGACTCAGCCATAATCACGGGGTTAAGCAGTATCTTTTCATGTGGATAGGTTTTAACTGTAAGAAAGTTCCGTTTACTTGGTGTTTTGTTCATTTCACCCTCTATTTTCAAAAGGGGTTGTCCCGAAATCTTCGCCTACTGTTTGTTGGAAAGAGATTTGCTGTGTGGTAGATTTTGTTGTTACTGCCAAACTGTTATAACGCGGAACGACCGAGCGGATGCAATTGAGCTGAAACGATTCCTGCAACGCAATGATACTGTACGCGCTGTTTTACCCCGAAGAGCCGATCCCCAAGCAGACTACGAAGGAAAGACAGCGTTTACTGTCTTAGTCCCGAGTCAAATTACAAAATGCAGCCATTGCGTTTTTATAGCTCGTCAAGCGACCTAGTGAATAACAGGCGAATTAGTGTCCAGTATGTAAATCGGCGCCAGAAGTAACAAATATGACAATGCATTAAAGAAATTCGAATTTACAAAAGTGGTAAATGTTCATTGCCGGTTAAGTGGACAGTTTTTGGGGGTATGTAACATCCCCAACAAAAATGATGGTGCAATAGAGAAATTCAAATTTACAAAACAAGCGTTCTCTAAAGTATCACTAATGCACTGAAATGTGATCACACATTTGTAGCCTTTTCGAATCGGAGATTTTTGTGAACCTCTTTTGACCTATCTGTGGTTACTTTCAACAATTTCAAGATATTTTAAGATCAGAACTGTGAGCATTTTTCCGTTTGTCGATGTTGGCGGAGTAGACAAATGAACTTGGTGGAAGGTCCCACAAATTTCGTGTTGTTTATGTATTTTTAGGTATGGTCACGCAGTCTACTTGAATAATCTATTATTGAGAATCGGGGGTCATAGTCGCATACTAAACCGGTCAGTTTGGTGTCGCCAGAACAATAATGAGTACAATTATGGAGAAGAACGCGTGCAGTTTCACGTTTGTTCTTGTTAAACAAGTCGTTCCATAGGGTTTTCACACTTTCGGGGCACTCTGCCATTCGTCAGGTTTTTGTCGCCGGTGAAGGGGAGCTTTGACCTTTGGATGCTTAATGAACGAATATTATAAACAGCAGGAAATCCTGGTTAGAACTCCGTGTAACCTCGTCTATATCCGAGTATTTGTTTCCCTGGTCAAGGAAACAGTAGTTCATCAAGATCGTAGTTACGGGGTTCCTGCAATAGAATGGAGTAGTGAGGTCTGGTAAAAGCCTTAGAAGATTCAAGATGGCCTCTGATAGTGTGCAATCCTATGTCAGCAGCCTTGCACTATAGTGGCCTCCCGCTGGATTACTTGCATTCGCATACGCTTATGTGAATTTGGTTCATGTGTACGCGACATAGGCTGTCAAACATCCATAGACCCTCTCTTACTAAAGCCGGAACTATTAACCCTAGTAAGATGTCATGATCGTGGAGTCAACGGGACATTCACCGTGTTTCCTATCGAGGCGACAAACAGCGAGTTTTTGGAACGTTCACGTGAGCCGATTCAGTGATGTCTTATAAACAGTCGGTAGTCAACTGTCTGGTCTCAAAAACATGGGGTCCGAATGAAACTTCTGGTCCAATTAAATCTGACTGTGGATGACGCAATTAAGCGCAAACTTTGTCCCATTTGCAACCACCCAAGCTACTGGTGAGTGGTAGAGGATTTTGGCTTATATAGGCTGAACATCACGGACAGATGATTGCGGCGTCCACATTCCCGCAAACTTTTCAGTCAACCCCCTTCGAAAAGAAGCGCTGTTTTTGAGGTTCGCTCTTGTCAGTGCTCGTCAGTAGTGCGTATCCCTGATATTGCTGGGACCAGAGCTGTGGTCGCACTTTCTGAAAGCAGCCATGTTGACCACTGCACCGTTGACCTCACATTGGGCACGACTGCTTTAACGGATGCAAACGCTCAGCTACGCTCGCTTATGAGCAGTGTCAGAAAGGTGCTGACTGATAAGTCTACGGGAATGCGACAGCTACACACAATTGTGAGTAATGTTCAACGTTTATGCCACAGGTCCTCGTTACTAGTAGTAATTTGTTTCCTCTGCTCTCTGTGATCCATGTCCTATCATGCGTTATAGTGAACAGACTGACCGCAGTCTCTCAACATCACCGAGACTCAGTACCCATCCAGTTCAGTTTCTCTGCTTTTCATAGTGCTGTTGTTAGTTACGTACTGAAATTCTGAGGTTTATGTGTTGATGCTATAAATTTTTGCGTGTGAGGACTGTACATCATTACAACTTCATCTGTTGACCTGCGTTTCAGGCATGTGATGTGTGGCTTGCTACATTGTCAAGGTGGTGAGCCTAGGCCGGTTTCGAAGGAGGCACAAACTGGCCAACCTTTTTTAACCTATACAGAACACAGAGGACAACAGTTTGAGTGCAAGTACGTGTTTTTCTTTTCCGATAAGCAGTCACTTGTCTATTTGTTTACACCCTGGTTACGGCTGCCAAAATACGCGCGCGCATTTGCTAGGTCCACTATTTTAGTGACGGCACGGTGCGTCGGTTCTGCTCGTGGAAAAACCAATTCTGGCGTAACGACCTTGGTGCATACACCCTTGTGATTTGGACACCTTATGGAGGTCAATTTACATTTTGCTTAAGGTCTGAATTACTTTGGAAGTGACATGTAAGTGGTGAATGACTTAGGTTCCAGGGTTGGAGGCTATATCGTCAGTGTTTGATTCCGTTACCTATTACTGGTCTAGTCGATAGAACTCAAAAGGCGGTGCTCACCTTTCTTTCAGTACACTGTCTGAAATGGTGCGAATCGCTTACTGTCCGACCATATGTCCAACTTCACCCGTTTTTAATTTCGTTCCCTATTTTTCCATTTCGTTTTAATGCATCTTCATCATGTGTTATGTGTTCATGTTTGCAAAAACGAGCTTTCAGCTCATAGTGTTGTGAGATTTCACTTATCCTCCGTGTACACTTTCTTTTAGTTCAGTCGGTTTGTTTTGTGTTAGCTGTTACTCACTTCCATGTGTCATTTCTATCTCCTACGTCTAGCTTAGTCAACGAATGTTCATTCTATTCATTATGGTATGGTTGGATTATTCCTACAGTTAAGTCACGCTGTGCCTCATTGATCGTCCATTCTAGTGAGTCTCGGACTTTTCCCCTACTACACTGAACTCGGTGAGATTGTGTGTGTGTGTGTGGTCTAGTTTACCCTTTCTAACCGGTTGATTTCGATTCAAGACAAGGACAATGGCTTTAGGATTGCACGGTTATCGAAATCCGTTTCCGAATTAGCCTATCACAGTGGATGAAATCAAAGAGCATCTGTTCGACCCTTCTCTACAAGTGGATCGTGCTGCACCATTTGCATTTTCACTCACGCATTCCGTATCCAGTTTTAATCCCAAGGAGTACGAGAGAGAGGGACGTGTGATTCGAGGTCTCAGTAGTCCAGCCGGTCAATAGTGATTAGCCAACTGGTAGGCTAGTATGAAAGCGAGACCTTTTTCCCAGCAGCAAAAGAGAGGAACTCCGATGATGAGTTCTAAGCCAAGAAGAATGATGATGAAAACACAGGACAATTATTTCAGTGTAAGAGTGTACATTAAAATGCTCCAGATAGGATTGGAGAATAACCAAAAAGAAATTCAAATTTTGATTGAGAACCAAACAAAATCACCGGCATACATTTCACCAGAGCTGAAGAAAGGAGAGAGGTAGAAGGTCACTATGAATGTAGTTTCTGAAAAGGAGTACGGGCAGTTTACCAAACGACAGGGTTGTTGATTGATTGCTCAGCTGCACACACATAGTGCGACCATTTCGTTGGCAACTCTATCTTCCATAGTCAACCTCACTTATCCGGTAGCCGGTTGCTTTTGAACTGCGCTTAATTCAACCATTATAATACCGTTGTTTTCGAAGTGTTCCTGAATCCTCTTCTCAATAGCTACCTTTTGGTTCTCCTAACATAACCCGCTTGACAACATCTAGTAGGAGTGTTGATAAAAAAGGTTGAAAACGTGAACAGGTTATCCTTAAAGGCATGACACAAGTGTCGGAGTGACAACCTCGATTGTGTTCGAAATGCTGCGGTTTTTTTTGCTTCTCTATTAAAATCACCCTTGTATGATAAACAGTTGAAGATGGACTTTTTCCTAGTTGTTTCCTACTGGAGTAGAAATTCTTATTCGTAGATCTTTTGGGGTATACATTTTCAATGGGAACTTCATCCTGGGAGATATCCGGTGTGCATATCTTTCGAGTCCTGGTTACCAGATAGCACACCGAGTTTTTTTTGTATTTCTGGAAGGCAACTCTATGAAGCCGTGTGCATAGATTAGCCCACGACTCTTTCCGCTGAACTGACTGAAATTTAATCCATCCGTTCGACAACTAAACGCTCTATCCAAAAGTGATTGTTTGTTATCGTGTTTTATTTTGACCGTACTTCTAATTTTGAGGGGGTATATCTTATTGTAATCAGATAGTATGCCATGAAGGTCATTAACGTTTACAGTCAGACAAATGTCGTTCTCATTGCGTATGTAGAACTCACATTCAATGACTATGTGATAGATTTCAGTAATCCCCAGTTTGACCTTAAATCTATCTGCGAACAGCAGCAGCGGCAGGTGTGAAAGTGAACTCATTGCTAGTTAATCTTTTTGTCTATGAAACTATGGAACTGGGTATCAGAGTTACTAAATAACAATAACTCTTCCAGTTTCTCTCGAATGATATCGGTGCTAGTCCGACTGCTTCCAATGTTAATGGTAACGCTTGGCACGCTTTATTTCCTGATGTTTACTGAATCGGTCGGTATACAATAGCAAGAGGCCCTTTAGACCACAAAGGAGGACACCGTAATCGGATATATTGCTATATCTCTCCTCACTAGTGAGGTAAACATGATATGACGAAGCACAATCGGCTTCCACATGATTGACCGTGACCGTCGAATCAAACCGGACGAAACGTTTCGGATTGTTTACAAAACTGGCCGTGCTCACTCCAGATCGGTTAAAGTTCGACCGTCATCGACCACTGAAACCATCGCCCATCCATACGAAAACCGTTCGAAACCCGGCCAATCATGAGCCATTTAACACTCTCACATATCATTCCATTAGATTTTCATCTACTCCAGCTTATTCTGCCTTTTCATGTATATTTCGCTCACTTCCAGAAGCCTGAAGAGAGGTGCATATTTGACGAGCTTCTAAAGCAAAAAAACTGCGTAGGCCAGTAACCGAAGCGGAATTTTTTTTACGGTAGGACACTTAGACTTACTGTGCACCATCACACTGAAGCTCACATCGGCCTAAGAGGTGGTCTGCCGAGAAGACCATCTGGGAGTTGCTACCTGATACCATGTAGAGCTTCATCGAGCTTGAACCAGTTGGTGGTGCCTATTGTGGTGCCTATGTGTGTACACGTACCTCATGACTACACAAGTGTGTTATCCAACCAAACACAGGCCGTCACTTCTGCTTGAAAATCAAGCGTTTCCATTTTCAGTTTGGTGCTATAATTACCTGGAGCTTTGTCCGTATTTTAACGACCTTTCGAATTCGCAAAATTGATGACAGGTGGATGGGTTAACGAGCATCTTCTTTACTCTTGAACTGGTTGCCGCACATGTATGTGCAAGAACCGTCTCCGGACATGTAGACCTTTTTAATGGATGCTTCAATACACGTCATGTACACTACCCAAGGTAGTTGAGTCATCTTGTGTGTGTTCTGTTTCGGGTTATTGCCGTCACCTACGTGTGCGTGCGTAGCCGCTTTTACAGAACGATTGAAACAAACACATCCTATTTAACCTACTTATAATGAAGTTTAAGTAGTTAAAAGTCTGGTGTGTTTGATGAGAACACAACTTAATCCGTGGCACCTAATGACAGTTCGCTTGTGCTTGGATCACACACTTACTCCGCCCGTTCACCAATACTAACGTGCCTTATTCATATTGGACAAGTGGATATTTATTCGGAAAACAGCGACTATACGAAACATTCAACGACTATGCCGTTGGAAGATCTCTTGGTGAAAATGAGTTTGGTTAGCGATCAGTTAACCCCTTTAGACCACTCATGATTTTGTGCTTATTACAAAGACAGCGTACGAAAGGGTTTTTTAATTTTCCAAATTTCAAAATGTCTGCAAAGGAAAGGAATCTGTTATGCGAATGACGTTTATAAATTGGACATCGTTCACATTTGCTCGCTGTTTTCACATTTGTACTGTTGCGAAGTGGACAGATAATGACCTGGCGTATAGAAATGAAGTCGCTCTCCCAAGGGTTGGACGCTGTAGATCGAGTTTGTTTCCTGGGCTGAGGCCCTCGCGACTCACGGAGTCGGTGGCTGAAGACAACAGTTGAGATGGCGGCTAGTCGAGCTCAGTGGCGTGAATGTTTGTTTGGCCGAGGGGACTGTGAAGTGAGTGCATTTAATGACGTGGGGCAGTGAAAACCGTAAGGAAGCTATCTCGCTGATGACGCCTTACTTTCACTTGCAGCTCGGTCGTTTGTTTGCAAGGTGTAGGCAGGCACCTTGATGTTGAATGTTTGAACCTGGACGTAGTCATTTTCAGTAGTTAGGTCCCTTCCCGTCCCCTTCTTTTTTCCTTCTCTCCTATATATGTATATATATATATATAGGGTTTGCTTTTTCTTCATGGTTGTGTGGCAGTTAAGCATTAGTGTTAACCATTGATGTATTGCTGTTCATGATGATGATAATTCAGTCGACCTGTTCAACACCGTGTCTGTGTACTTATCACCAGAGATGACAATACGTCGCTTTGTCTTTACGGTGCTAAACTGCCACACAACCGTAAAAATAAAAAACAAACGTTTGTAATTAAACGTGGGGCAAGCTTTAAACCCACTTGCCAGAGAAAGCAATCATACACAAACTCGAACAGTTGAAATCAAGGTGCTTGTATCTTGCGAATAAATAACTGTTTCGGATGAGGAAACGAGACGGTATGTGCAAGGTTTACCATCTCGTTTTAGTTAACTGCACCTGTTTCATAGGAAGTTGGACCAAACAACGGCAACGTTCATACCACTGAGCTAGATTATCTGATCTATTTTCAAATGTCTGTAACCACAAGCTTTTCGAGCCACGGTGGTTAACTCACTGGTAGTTGTGGTCAATTCTCTTTGCCAAGTCGACGTTTGTCTATTGTACACCATACACCGTACGATCAGGGTGTCGGTACAGAACGGTCAGCGTGGCAGACGACTATTTGGTATTTTTACTGCCAAATGGTTTGGCAAATTTTATTTAAGTGAAACCCAGTTGTGAAAAGCCAAGGCTTCGGCTGGATTCGAACCAGCTACGGAAGCAACATACCCAAAACGGGACAACCGCTCTAGTAACTGAGCTACGGAGCCACGTTTGGGGCTCGGGGCTTTCATATATCTATATGAGACGATGGGACGGGTGGATAACTGATTCACAATGTGAAATTTCTGAGCTCCTGGTTTGGCTTCGTGGCTCAACTGATAGATCGCTTTCCGCACTGGATATTTTTATTAAATGATAGTCACATAAGCATCCTAAAGAACTGTGAAGATAGATTTGCACAACTCTCATTACCACCTTTTAACTTCTTGAGGTTATCGTTACTTGTTGGCTGTGATCATCCAACACGCCACAGATACCAGGGGTCTGATGTTCGAATATGTTTTACATCTTCTATTCCAAGCAGTCGTTGGGTAGCACTGCTTTCTCAGTTATCTCATTTATACTTAGCCTTCACAATCGAGAGCAAAGTGTTTATTCCGCCAGCGATGACCTAGGCTGGCAAAACCAACAGTACCGTAAGAGGTCCAAGCTACAATTTCAGTAACACATCTTTATATCAACCGGGACGCTTACTTTTTTCATCAGTGGGACGGCCAAAAATGTCTGTCTGAACGCTTTAGCCGCTGTGCAACAGAATCAAGTGCTCCAACTACTCACTAGGTTTCCTAACAACTTTGCGAAACGGATCGCATATTTGTGTGTATTTATCGCATACATCCGACAGACAAGAAAACAGCTCCTGGATTGGACTTATCAAGACAGCTGCCGTGTCACCTCTTGAGATTATCGGTCAATTTGAACATTACTCACAGCGAATATGGGTGAACATTTGCATCTGATAATTCCGTCGTATCTGGTGTGATGCGAATAGCGCGGTGATTGAGATAGCTCTGACCGGCTGTGGCATATAAACACACTGCTGACGACCTCCGGCAAGAACGAAATGTGGATATAGTGATTCTTTTCAAACAGGGAGACCAAAAAGTCGATGGGAATGCTAAAGGTGCAATCAGTTTTTGGTGACGTTCAATTTATCGACATCGAATGCCTAGATATTATTGACCGTTTTGTTTATCTTGGAAGCTGTATCCCGAACTACGGGAGCTTCACAAGTTAAACCAGAGCTTTTATTTCTCTGAATAGTGTGTCACTCCATCAATTGAACTATCCTCTGTTTCAGGATGATGTAGGCGTCGAGTTTATAATACTGCAATTAGGAGTGAAACTTAGCTACTGAGGTCTGGGAATGTCAAGCTTATTGCATTCTCTGATGATCGATGTTTGCTTTCAGTCGCACACATCGAGTAGTCCTATCGGATATGCAACCGAGGTTCGATGACTAATTTTTGATTGCGGGGGTCGATCAAATTCAACCACAGAACCCCTCGAAATAAACAGATTCGAGTAACTACTTCATGGATTACGAATATCAACGACACACGTAGTCAGCAACTGTTATCCACCTCGACACTCTCGTTGACAAACTAACTGGTGGCCAGTTAGTGACTTAGCAAGTGGAGTCGCAGACGGCCTTGGCAGGTTAGGGGCTATTGTGTTACTTTACGAGCAGAAAGGGCAGCTTCGAACAGGGAACCTTTGTTTTATCGTTCTGACTGGATCGACTCGGTTCAGCATGCATATGTGAACGATAACCGATGTGATGGAAGCGGCCTTGATAAATCGAACGCCCGTTTCAAAAAGCGATTTATCGGATGTGAGTGAGTGCACAGCATGTGTACACAGGACTATTGTGTGTGTGGGTGAGAGGAGAAAGGAAATCAATTGAAAGTCAATAGATCAAGAGCAAAAAGGTATGCTCATTTTTCAATGCAAGATTCCTCGCGATTTACCCGATCTTTAGGTGAAAGTCTTGAGGAATGTGATGCCCAATGGGGTTATTGACGTGGATGTTGTCAATCTTTGGCCTAAGTGTCTACGAAGTGGTGTCGGCTATTGAATTAGAATAGTTAAAACGGCATGGATACTCTTATTCACTGCCATTTACAGCCCGTTTGGTTGTATACAAAGATGTAGTCATATTGATGCTTTTTGTCTGAATTTAAGCCGAAAGATTTCAAGGATTTAGTTTCATTCGTTATCTTTAAGTCGGGGGTTGCCCTCTTTTCATTCTATTGGTTGTACAGCAAATATGCGTCAGTAAGAACCACTAGTCCATTGCTGGTAATGAAGTTGATCTTAGGGATGGCGATTATTTGCACTAATGTGACAGAAAATCATGTTGTCAACCGGCTATCTGAATGAAGGTCTAGTGAAAGTCGAATTGTTGGGTCAACGTGGTCATTGTTGTAACGAAACTCTCAGACCCCCGACAGTCATATGACCTTTTCCCTGCAGTGATGATAACCTCATTGTATCTAGATCCTAGGCCTCGTTTAATCAGCTCGTGTTGCTGTCGCCTACTAAATAAATACTCATATCTGTAACTTTAAGTTCAGTGGCCTACAGTGCATACTAAAATCACGCAATTCCACACAAAAACGTACAGCGTACCCAATTGTGTTGCAACCCGACTGAGTATCAAACGACCACTAGCTATCTCCTGGATGATCTGCTATCATCTGGTCCATACCAGTTTCCTTTTACGCTTAGCGTCGATCGCTCAGATAATCTGTACGCTGAGTGGCTTAACCTTTCCATTGTGTGATTAGCCTCGTCCTTTGTTTTATCGCCTGCAAGTTTTTCAGGTGCAATTTTCTGGCAACTAATGACTCATATTCAAACACAGCATGGTATCCAGCCATAACTAGCTAATGTAAAGAAAATCGTCACTATTATACCCTGTCTGCCCAAGTTGATTGAGCGGGTTGGGTCATAACGCTTATCATGAGCATGGGGTGTGAAACGGGGCTCACACAATCCTCAAGTGTGTGCATATGAGCTCGCTTCGGACTGGTTACCTGTTTACATAACAGTACTCCTGCAGTGTTTACTTGATACATCTTATGCATCCTAATGCTCCATCCATTTCACCAACTACCCCTACTTAGCCGAATGAAAATCGTGAGAGCAATCAAAATCTTGGTTGAAGGATCAACATCAGGGTGTTTACAATTTGCAAACAACTAATCGATTTGTAAGAGGGGATAAAACATCATTTTCAAACTAGCAAATTTCATGTAGCCTTCATTGTCCCGCGTCATTGGGAGTTTTCCTGCTTCACAGACTGTGACTGTATTCACACCGTTGAACCTCATTAACCGCCATCATGCATATCGTCTCCGGTTAATGGTTATGTGGGTGGCCTTGCCTGCTATCCGGTAGACGGACGCAACTTGTGCTTGTCAACACTTTTATTCTCCCTCGAAAAGTTATCGAGTTACCACCTCAGGGATATGAAACCTATATTTCAGTTATTACGCTCCCTCCGTTGGTAGTACATTCTCCAAGATACTCTATTCTGACAACGAATTCGATCCTAGATTAAATGTGCATTATCCCAATAATCGTTCAGAAGCACTTCTGCGTCCAGCAGATGACAGTGGGACTCATCCCTCCCGTTCTTCATGTTATCTTCTTGGCTTCCACATCAAAAGTTATTGTACGTCATTGTAACCCAAAACCACGCCCTCACATTATTGTCTTGTTGACCGGGAGACGAAGTACGTTGATGTTAATGTCCCATGAGATTGTCGTATTTCGTATGAGAAAAGCACAATCTGCTGTTCAGTGAGTCGAAGTTCCCCCGTCTGTTTGGTAATGATATGTTTGCAAAAGTCCATAAACAGACAGTTTTTTCAAATTAGAATTGAACATATTTCTAACATTTCATCTCACTCTTTCTACATTCGTTTGGTTTGCCATTTACGTAACGAAATTCTGGCTGGAACGAAATGTTTGCCCGGCGGCAGCTACACAGATGACTGTAAATGTCTACTCAGATTCTGGTTCTGATTTCTGTTCACTTCCTGATATCCAAATCTTACATTTGTATCTGGTATGCTGTTTTGTATCGCAGACACTTATCTCACACCGCCGCTGTCCGATTCGTTCCGGAAGGTGCCGCATGCGCGGACAATCGTTATTGTTTCCATCGTCAATGTGTTTCTCCCAACGTCGCGTTGCGCTCTCGCTGTCCATCGGGACCGCGTAGTTCATCAAGTACGGACGGTCGTGGTTCACTTCTTCTGCAGAATATCACCTGTTCCGAGCATGGGGTCAGTCTGCAACCTATTCGTTGGCGATGGGGTGATAAAATCGAACTGATCATAGCCTATCGTGTACAATTCGTATGCTTTGCGTCCACGTGACATTATGTATTATTGTCTTGACAATTTGAGATTGTATTCTGATACTTACTTCACAGTTGCGAAGTTTCCACAACTGATTTTCCTCCGGTTTAGGCAAATACCTGAAAAATATTACTTTATGTTGATATAATGCAGAGTATAAAGAGGGAACGGATGGTTAGGATAATCAACTATCGATTTACCGGTCCCAATCTGACATGGAAAGGCAAACGGCTGTCGGTCAGTTGCGTTTCTGCGTAGATGCACTCGCAACTGATCGTAAGTTCTGAAGTGGTCCGTTTGTGAAGGATCTAGACTCCGGTTGGGTACCATCCAGCGACAGGGACGGACTGGTGGATATCGAACCAGTGCGCACGTTATAGTTCAGCAAGTTATGATCACGGGCTTTTCCCTTTTCATTTCAGGTCTGAGCCGGCTAACCGTCCTTTGTCCAATAGTGCAGTAAGAGGGAGAGATCATGTGTGAATTTGTCAGATGATCATGATGGTCATTGTAATGAAGACTCATCTCGTGTGTGTTTCTGAACAAATCACGAGTGATCGGCGGTCACAGGCTTACCACTCAGCCATAAGAGAGTACTCATGTACTAATGAGCCTCGATTTTACATCGCAGATTTTGCGAATAACTGGAAGTGAAAACGATAACCTACGTCAAAGAGGAAGCTATTTGTCGTTAAAGTGAGACTGCTATAAGTCGCCTACTATGCAAAAAATATTGGGGTTGTTCTTTCACGATCTCAAGGTGCGTAAAAACATTTCGCTCATATGAAACTCCAAAATAACGTTAATTTAATTGTGGACAACTGTTCTGTTGGTGACCCGTTTCATAAACGATCTGTTTTATTTATACGCCTACACAGCTGTGCATAGATACGGGGTTCTGTCTGTGTCATCCGGGTTGGACTGGGCTAGCTTGTCAGCTATCGGAGACAACCGTGCGATCTTCACGGCCATCGCCGTCTGTAGCCAATACAAAAACACCGTTCGCCATAGACCCAGATATGATCCCGCGGATTTGGGCTTACATGGAGGCGATGCAGCGCTCGGATTGGACTGCATCAGACACATCCCGTGACAGTGAGCATGTTTTACATACCTACTTATTGAATCCACCTTGCACTCTGTTATGATGTTGAATACCTTTTGAGACATCTCGTTTATTTTCCCCTTTTTAAACTCTTACAGCGTCTGGTGGTCGAGCGGAAAAAACACATCTAACCACTTTGTACCTGGTCGCTATTTTGGGTTCAGTGGTCGGGGGAATGTTTATCTTTTTGACCATTTTCATGTTTATCTATCGGTAAGTCTGGTTGGTAATGGCCTTTGCAACTCTCCGTTATCCTGGTTACACGTGTCTGTTATGTAGAATCCTGTTAGAAGACGATAACCGTGATGGGGGCGTCGAAGTACAACCCACAACAGGTTAAGATGTGTAGAATGAACCTATTGGTTTATGTGTTGGTACATTGTATAATAAATGTTTTGTTTGTTTTTTCAGTCCAACTTCGACCTGTGTTTTTTCTCATTCCTTTTAAAGTGTACTCCTATATTGAACTACTGTTTGCCTTATGTTTTCAGCATTTTTATTCTTAGTTGGAGTCTGTATTTATTTTCCGTTAGATAACAGTTTCACTCTCATACTAGCCTACAAACTGCCTAACCAGTATTGACTGGCTGTACACAAAAGCCTCACCCACAAATCTGTTGGTCTTATTCCTTCGGGTTCAAACTGGATGTGTGGTGTATGAATGAGACCACATGTAGTACAGCGCAACCCATTTGTGGTGAGTGTTATGCGCAGGTATTTCTTGGCGTCGGTCAATGTGACAGGCTAATCCGAAACGGATGCCGTCAACTCTATGTGTGTGTATGTTTGGTGCCCATCAGCCACCGCGGGTACATTGGAAACCGGGATGTGCATCGTGTTAGTTGTTCACCTTTCTACCTGTTACCACAATTGTGTGAACCGTTTTCCCGAAGGAGGCTGACCTTCACATCGTCTCGTGCGTGGTATCACCGAAAATGTTAGTCGAGGTTCAGTCGGCAACATTGCAGAGCCCCATTCAGCCTGCTCTTTTGTGGTCAGTGACTTCTACACACGACTGGCCAGATTCAAATACATGAAGCTTGTTATTCTGGTTGCAATTCCATGCATGCAATCACAATTTCAGTTGAGGATAATACACTTGGAGTTCCACGCCAAATTGGGCTTCCATGTTTTTCTTCTGTTAGTTGGACTAAAGTTAACTGAATTCTGCGTACCCTCAGAGACTAGCCAAATTTTTGGCTCTCTAAAATTATGGTTACGTTCGGCTAGATTACACCTGTTCTGCTTTTATCATCACCTTTATTTTTGCTGTAATTACAAGCTGTAAGCGTAATTCATATAAAACGAAAATCGAGATGTTAGACATCTGCAATTCATTTTGACTCTGTTCTGTGTTAGAAATGTCTTCACCTAAGTAGTATATTCTGTCCCGGTGTATGTTTTTTATGACCCAGTGAATACACTACCAGTTGGCTTACAGTGATACCAATGAGGTAAACGATCTCTACCCACCCAACTTGCAGCTCAGTTAAAACTTGTGTGGCTGACGAACAACTTTGACGTGAACGCATCCAGCCGCGCTCGCCGTTGATCACTTTTGCGGACGAGCGTGCGTATCTGCTAGCTCACACATGGCCGTGGACTTATGTAGTAAAATGCCTATGCCCATCTGTGCCACTGCTCTGTGGTGGTGTTCCATTTGGAGGCTCTGTCAATCTTTACTAATTTATTCCGGTTGTGTGTACTTTCCTGGCCTCTACAGTTGTCAGATTTTGCACAGTTAGGCTTGTGCTGTTACTCTGCCTCTTGTGTCAGGTGCGAGCTGGATGTTGCCGAGATCCGTGACCGGAGTTCGGTCGACTGTCTTACGATTGGTGACTTGCATTGTTACCGCTGGATTTTCTCGAGCTGGGTGCCGTAGCGACGCTAACAGATGACTCAAACGATTGCTTACAGCCGTAGATTATGTGTGCAGGCTTAATTTAGCACACTTTTGTCTGCCCGTAGTACGTTTTTTTCGCCCAGTAGTTTATGGGGGAGTGGCGCCTCTGTACAACGTCTTCAGTGACATAAACTATCTTTAATTGGTCGATGCAGGCATCGTGGGCGTGCAGGTTTTCCACGGAAGGTCTCCCGCTCTCGATGTCTATTCTGGACTAGACAGGTTGGCCGAAACGGCAGCGTATTACAGGATGCGAGCAAAAGCAACGGAAGTATTCGGTTGTATGAAACTTCTGGAGATAATCGAGACTTACAGTATGCTGCTCTGTCGCCTACACGCGGTCGTCATTCTCGCGGAAGATTTGATGAGGTCAACCGGCGTGAACCGTTTCATATTACTCGCTGGACCCCTGAGCGTCTGTCTTCTTCCAGCCGGTTTTCTAGACGCCGCAGACGACATGGTGATCAGCGTGGTGATTCTTCCGAGCGAAACTGTGAGTATGAACGGAACGGTGATAGTGGCCGACGCCGACGCAAACACTGTCGTTTGAGCCACAGAGAATCCGGCGAACATACAAAGCGGTCTGGACGACGTTCTGCTAAACACAGTGACGGTAGTTTGGGTCCGGAGCGTGGAAGACTTCTGGATTCCATCGGGGCTATGATGAACCATTCGGATACAGAACTAGCATGCAGACAACAACACTGCGTTGACGTTGATTGCAGCAGTATCGACCGAATTATAAAGTTTGGAAGCATGCCTTCATACAAGTGAGTTGGTTTTCAACAAATCGAAAAAGTATCTCGTGTTATCTGCAATTACATCTAGTTGTACAAAATCAGGTTGAATCCCGTTCGATTTCGATCTATGTTCTGCCATGACGGTCTTTGGAGCTCACGTTTGGAAGGGTCTCAGAGGTGGCTTGCAAGCATCGGTGGATATTTAATTGCCATACATCACATGGCGCTTGCGATTAATTTGTGTGTGGATTGCACATTGATAAAGTTGTTAAATTGGTGGTATTTTCGAACTACTTGTTACGGCAATTTCGCCGAGCTTAGAAAATAAGCGTAGACTGAAGGCAGAATGTGATATATCTACTCAGCAAAAATGTTCTAAATTTACGATTAGGCTTGCAAATGAACATGACAGAGCAGCCGTAAGTGATTACAAGTCAACAACTTAATTCTTAAATACTATGTATAGGTCTTAGGGTTCAGATGTATCCATGTCAGTTCTGAGTTTGTCGGTTACTCTTTCATTGCATATAGCTCTTGTTTCCTGGACTTTTTATATTGAAACTGGAGTAACCGTGTGACGATGTTTTCTTCTCAAGCCAATACAGTTATAGAAGTTTAACGGAAATCAGGTATTGAACAAACGGAAAATTCCATGAGGTGAATGGTACTGAGTGACACAAAGAACGGATCCTAGAGTCGGCATAATTAAGTGGACCTGTGCTAAGCGTTGACTAAATGTTACGGCACACTGTCATGGTCACATGTTTACTTGTGGCCAGAGTGGTTAGGATCGGTCCATGACCAAATGAGTTGTATTGATCGACAAACATTTGTGAGAGCATAGGTAATCTGCTTGCAATTGATTCGATGGTTGCCAAAATGCGTTAGCCGACTGTCGTAAATCGATAGCAACTCTGTGCATAAATGCTTCGGTGACATCTTCGCGGAGGTTGATATCAGCGGGATGTGTGACAATGACGCTGATGGTTTGCTGTGGACGGTCAGTTTCAATCCAGGGCGAATGTTGTTTCTTGATCCTTTTTGACAAACGTTAGGCGTAAGTCCAATATATTTTGCTGTACATCGACAGCATGGAAACGAATACACGGGCATTGACTGTTCCTGAACTGGAAGCTTATCTCTCAGGTTTCCTCTCGACCTGTGCTCTGTAGTGAATCAGCTTCGCTAGGTTGCCGCTGGAAAGGTACATCTGAACGATCGGTAGATGCGACAGTTGCATTGATTTGATGCAGGGTTCCTTGTAAATAGTAGTTTTACACAAGCACTGTCTTCCTCATAACTGCGGACGTTGTATCGTATAGAAATTAGCATTCATATTCAAAGTGATGATCATTTTCTCGATTGATTTTGACCCATTTTCAGATTCTGTTCTGCTGTGTCACTCGGGTAGATTCTTCTTGCTCCAGTTGTCAGGCTTTGGACTAGGTTAGGCTTTTGTTTAATGTATGTTAAGTGTAAAGCTGTGGAACTTGGTCTATTCACCCGTATGTTTGTTTACGATTTATCGACCTACTCAGTGTACCGTCACGGTGTCTTATCAATTGAACACCTAGACAATATAATGCATTGTTCGTTTTATTTTCCGAAAAGAAATTAGTCAAGAAATACTTTTTTCCACCTTGGGAAAGGTGAATAATCAGCATTTACACAGCGTTCTGTCTGCTCTGTTTCACAGTTTTCTCCATCTGTTCACCGAACGTTCAACGTCAGTAGACAGTCCTCGTAAACTGTTTGTGCTCCCGTTCACGATGCAAAATTACCGTGTTATCTTACCCACTGTCTTTGACCAGGCCACAGAATGACGAATGGTTTACACCTTCTCCCACCACTGCACTGTAAAACCTATGACTTTCGATTTGTGTCTCCCTCAAGCATTTAGCATGTACACTATCCACGTGGTCAACATTCATTCGTTCATACTAAGCAAAACAATTTGTTGCTGCCGCATCTACACATTATTGAACAATAAGGCCTTATTTAACCTTCTCAAAACAACGTGGGAGTAAATAACATATGAACTTTTAACCTCTTAACTCGAGAAGTTGCGCTAACTAGTCCAATTTTCGGGGTTACACAAGCACCCAGATAGATCGGAGTGTATCAGTAACATTGTATTGAGCAATTCCAAAATGTTATACCTACTCATAAGTAGTACGGTAGAACTATCTCACTTTGAACGGATACAATTATTGAAAATCTTAATTTCAGTCAACATCAGGAACTACGTATGTCCAAACAACATGTGTTGCGCCAATTAATGTGTATTTCACACATTCTGCTATTCTAAGTGAGGGATATCCATTACACCTGTGGACACGAGTAAACGGGAAATTCTCTTAAGGATACTGGGTGAGAAAGTTAGCAACTAGAAAATAATATTAAATTTTACAAGATAACGTGATGGCGACTGCAACCGGCTTCAAACTTCTTGCGGAAAAACATCACAATACAACTCCGTATCAAGCTATAATAGTTGTTACTTATTTTAGAGACAGCCAGAATGCTAACTGTTTTTCGGTTAGCCTAATCCCCATGTATGAAAACTATCGGACACTTAAGAGTTGAGTTACTGATCAATTTGACAAACCGACAACAAGATCTGGTAACAACATTGAGTGAGTTACCTATCTCTTTTGTTCAACAAAAGGAACTGATCAGATGGTCGCAGTAAGCAGTGAACATAAGATGATGTACCAAATATGTACTGGTTTATATGTTAGTGACAAATATGGCGATGGCTTTCGTTTTTATTGATCAGGTGTCTGAAACAGGGAAGTGAGAAAAAAGCATTATCTTTGTGGATATGAGCTTATTTTTATCGTAAACTTGATCCGCAAAGATATCACATTTTGACCAAAATGGTCGTATGACAGGAAAAGAAGTAACTCGTATAATTGGAAACCGTCAGTCATAAGTCACGATGTACATAAACAGGACTTCATTTTAATTACCATCGTATTTTTTTTCACACCGACTAGCAACGCGTAAAATTGGACACATGAAGATGATATATCAGATCAACTAATGGCCCCAACCAGAATGACTCGCTCGCTGCCGAATCTATTTTTGTGTAAACATTAAATTCAGCGCTGGCGTTTTTAACTTTCGATGGACTTCACTTCACCGTCTTCGTCTATCTGCCTGATTTCAACAATTTATTAGCCGATAGAAAAATGATGATTTGTTGGCACAAGTGTGACAGTCACTTAACTTAGCAACGGTTTGATCTAGGCTGCTGAATTCGTCTTTTTTTTGTTATACTTAAGCGTCGCAGATCGGTCGTTTTGTGTCCATATCGCTCGGTCAACGTAACACAACCAAACTTTGCGAGTATTCTTTCCTGGAGCCATCATTCAGTGGTTTACTAACTGATTCCAGTGACATTTCTACAGATATCTGTCGGTACTAAAAATGCATGTCTATTTCGATAAGTCATTTTCAGTATTTTTTGCCACCATGCTAGAGAGGACAAATTGAAACAACATAAACGCCCTCCGGATGTCACCACGTCTCGTACAGTCGTTTCGAGCAGCTCGACTCCTTCAACCTATCCCCACTCAAAAAACGAACCCGCGCCCACTTGCACTATTCCCACAACTACCTGTCCTGCCCCGGCTGTTATCGACCTGGTCTCTGCTGGCCCCACACCAGCCTCACGACAAAGAGGCCTGCCCTCTGTCGTATCGCCGACTGGTTCCCCGTCATGTGTTGCTACCTCTCCTCTTTCCTCTTCGCCGCCACCACCGCCGTTATTTTCGCACACTCTATCCACCCTAGGCGACACAGACACTACAAATGTGTTCAGTTGGACTCGACCTCATCCCATGTTCACGACACAGTCGTCAGATGCGGGACTTTTGTGTGCAACCAACATGCTGATTGAAGCTGGGAAAGCAGGCGCAGCTGCAGCAGCTAAATGTACCTCAGCAACGGCCGTCCAGACTGGCACGTCTCGGGCAGTAGAAGTCACTCAGTCTACGGAACCTTTGAATGATGTAGGTCTTTCAGTCCATTTTTGGTTGCATGTACGAGCCGCATGTCGTCCAGACCAAACTTCTTTTTTAAGATTGTTGTTTGAATGGTCGCAATTGTCATATTGAAGTAATAATCGCGTCATACTTTCGTTGGTTTTCTTTAGGTTCATTTCAGCATCATCATGGAAAATTCGTGGCGACAACCCGAAAAGGGTATTTTGAAGAACAAAAATGAGGGCGGTGGTTTGACTAGTGAGTCCGCGTCTGTGTCAAAGTCTGTCCGAAAGTCTAATGAAGGAAAGCATCGTGGACGTCACAGCCACCGCCGTCATCGCCACCAGCACCACTCACGGAGACACTCGCGGTCGTTCAACCGGAGTTCCGATCCAAATCGTCGTTCAGGTGATGAGGGTTGTTGTGCCAGCCGAGGATCCGTGTGCTCCGACTGTTCCTGCTGCATATATGACGAAGCACGGCCGACGGTGGACGAGCGCTCCCGATCTGTTGGTGGTAACGAGCAACGTCACTCTCGTCAACAGCCTGGCAAAATAATCATTCGTCGATCCGGTTCCGATGAGGGTCGTCATCCTGACAGCTCTTCTTGTTCAAGCAGGGAGTTAGGCTCCAGTTCGAGTCACTCCTCAACATCTTCTTCATTTTCTGCGTTAGATGTCAATCCGGACTTATTAACTTCGTCAAGCTCAACCACTAGCACATGCTCTACAGCGCTCGAAGTTGGTCCAGACGGAACGACGCGACGCTTAGGTCGGACAGATGGTGAAACAAGCACACATACGGAACATCCTAGACAACGAACAAACAGTGGCCCGGTGTCGGTTAGAGCTCGATCTGGGGATGCTGGGGGGCGTTCTGATGGGGTCTCTGGATTAGGTGACCACGACAGTAATGCTGTGAGTCTCCGAACTGTTCAGTTTCATCAAATTCACCTTCCATTGATGAAAGTAGTTTAATCAATCATGTGGTTCGACTGGAAGATAGCTGTAAACTGTTTGCTTGGTTCACTCTTCGTGTACTCGCAAGACTCTTAGTTCCATACATTCTAGCATCTATCTTAACTCCTCGTACATATTTAAACGGTATGCCACACAAATTATCCTCACTCCTTGTTCACTTCATTAGTGTCGGAACCACCATGATTGTCGAAATCGTCGTCGTCGTCATCGTCGGTACGGCAAGCACGAAACGAGTAACAAACGCTCACGACGTCATCACGGTTCGTGCGGTGATGGACCTGTGCCTACGTCCGGTTGTGGCACCTCCAGTTTGTCTGGAACAGTAGCAGCATTTGAGTCTTCCGGGTCTTCGCAGAGCGGAAATCCGAATGGAACCCCGGCTCTATCGTGTGCTTCTTCATCCTCCTCGTGTTTGGTCAGCGGGTCTGTGAAACATGTGCATCGTCACCACCGTCGATTGCGTGCCCGCCGAAGCACAGATGAAGACGCAACCACTTCAGGATCTCATCGTAGCAGCCCAATGCCTCCGATACCAACCATTCTGTGCAACGCTGGACAGCAGACTGACGAAGTGAGCTTGTTGAAGGCTGCCGGGTTTACCATTTTACCTAGACGAGGTGAGCCAAGTCTACCGGAATGTTGGGTATTTCTTCTGCCATAAAAACTGTGCTCATTTTGCGGAAACATTTTTATCAAGTCTCACGTGCATTAGAACGATAGGCAGAAGAACTGTCTAGTCGAAATCTAGTATAGACACGTGTCAAGACCGATCTGAGTAGCGTAACTACAGTTGAACACATGTTCAGGTCGATCACCCTTTCATAATGCATAACAGGCATTGGGCATATTATAGGCTAGAGATGGTATGTGTTCAAGTTCGTGTCGGTTGTTCTAGTCACAAGTTTCTCATTTGCGTAAACTGTATACGTTACCGCTGGCCAACATAAGTTGGACTGATTGTGTGCTAATCTTTCTGTCTAGTGTTTTCTACCTTTCTTGATCTCAAAATCGGTGAGCAAAATTACCCATCTGTTGTTTTAGTGGGATAAGGTAAACTGCATGGAAATGTCAGCAATTAAGTAAATGATGGGTAAACAGAACCTGGTTCGGAAATTTCTGTGGGCTAATCCGAAGTGGGTCGCCAGGATTTATCGGTCGTGTGACTGACGGATGAACACCGTTCATGCAGTTCGAACTGAATCCGGATCGCACATCGGAATAGGTACAGAGCAGTATGCTAACCGCAGCTGGCATACTTACTTGAACTTCAACTCAGGAAGACAAGTGAATATTCGTCACTGCCTGGTTGGAACGCAAAACAGACAGGAAATTAGGAAGGGACTGTAGACTAATCGCCAAATACACTGTAAGAAGACGTTCGTAATGTTTCTGGGAACCGGCACAGGTGCGCACGTACTTTTGCTGTGCGCGAGCTTCATCGTTGTCAGCAGGAGAGAAGCGCATGTCGTATCATGGTCAGTGTAGCTGGCGTTGTTTTATGTTGGTCACATCCACTGTTCGGAAATCCAGTGATATGAGGGTAAGCGCCTTAACCGGCTGAATAAACGAGTCCAGATACCTGCTTGCATTAACGCAGTGTTAACGTGCCCAAGTATCACACAAGCGCGGTTGCTGCCACTGCTCCTGCTCATGTTTGTTCAGCTTAACAGCATCAAAACCACATGTACCATGCACATAGCGTGGTAGAGAACATCTTATGGTACATACGCCATTAATGCGAGTGTGATCAAGAATGCTTCCTCATCGTCAACTGCGTAATCACGCAGGCGATACTTACGAAACAGGCGTTCTATTAGATGAACGCTCCAACTTCCGACACGGAGGTCGCGGACCCGAATCGTAATATTTTCCATTACTGTGTTTAACCGACAACAAAAAATTGCTTCTAAACTTCGTGAAGACAGTTCACCTATCCATACACTTTCGATTGTCTGCAATATCTGAACATTCCGATGTGAAATATGATACTGATTGCAAGACATCCAGAATGCATTATTGTTTCTCACCAAAAGGTCAACAACTCTTTGATGGAGGGGGCGATTACTTATTACTGTCAAAACCATAATGTGTATTCTGATCGGAGTGAGAATCCGTTCATGATCAGTGCAGTCCGAATGGCATCTGGAGGATCAATGATCTGTTTTCTACTATTTATTCATTTGGCTTTGAACTATTCTTTGCCCACATACACGGTTGTTTACTGTCTGATTTTAATAGAACATAATCCTTTTCCTCATTCACACCATAGGAGGTCGGTATTACATGTCTTGCTATCCTGATGCTCTTATCAGACCCCTCTAGCTGCAGACCTATTAAGTCTTGTTCGAACCGTGACATCGAGGAATCCGAGGGCGAATGGGAAGAGGTTGATTGCAGTGAATCAGCCTGTGAAGAATGTCAGGCTGCCGGTTCAGTCAAACCTGGGATCGATGTGATTGGGCGACACCCGCCAGATTCGGCCACGTCTCACTATCCTACACAGTCATTGCTTCCCGGTCCTGCGTTGAACTCACTTAGCCCAATGGAATCCAGTTCCGGTATTACTGGTCATGCTAATCCGGCTTACATGCCTACTAGTCGTCATACTATGGATGCCAACATGTCCAATCCGAGCCTTTCCTATCAGCAGCAATCAACTGCGTCTTCTTCTTTAGGTTCTTCGAAAAATTCACGTATTGGGACGCCATCAATGACCCCTTTCAATCCACAGCCTTCTCTGTTTCCTGTTAGTTCGTCCACCACGCATTCGCCACACGGAAGCTCCTTTGGAGTGGGGAACGCAAAAACAGGTGTATCCAATAAGGCCGCCTCCTCGTCCTCTTGTTCATCCTCCTCGATGGCCGGTCAACCCGTAACACCGTTCAGTGGTCGTTCTCACGGACTTGTGAATGTCAACAAAGCGCCTAATACTGGTGAGTTGCTTTATTTGCTGATTATTTCTGCCTATATCACTGTCTAGTCTAACCAAGTCCATCCGGGCAGCAGAAGACACAAAGTGACGTAGGCAAAACCATAGTTGATTACATATAGGTTTTAAATTGGCAAACATCATATTAATCTTGTAAATTTATCTCATGAAAGTGATGTAAAAGGAGTTTGTTTAAGAACCTAAGTTTGATCGATGGACAGTTCTTTGGCGAAGAACGATGGTTCGAGAAAGGAAGTGCATTAGGCATATCTTTTGAATAATAACCAGGTTGAATGTAATTCAAAACAATAAATGCCAACTAACCACCTATCCCATTATTTCGTATCAGTTGGAGGCAGTGGTGTGTATGTCACATAGTTTTGGTGAGTGAAAATGGCAGCATCAAGGTTTGACTCTCAGGGAGCACCACCAGTTTCTTGTCTTTGTCTCAGAGGACGTTCACGATTAGAGTCAAAGGCGATTCTGTGGTAGTGGGACTATATGAACGGCGACAAGGTTCGATGACGCGTGGTGAGAACCCAAAACTTCATTTTCCGTTAAGTGGTTCAGTCCCATCAGTTGAGTTGTTTCGGATGTGCTTTATGCCTACCCTATGCCTATCGTACCGCGCCTCATATGAATCCGCTGAGTGTGGGTACGCAAAACTTGTACAATGGGACAGCCCGTGGCTTCGTACAGCGACAAGAAAGAAAAGTGACGTCTAGTTTTGCTGTTAGTAGTTTGACACGCCTGACGCTGTAAAAAAGGTGAACATCACTACTTAGAGACATTGGAGAATGTGGGCGTAAGCCGAAATCCGTGGTGGATACGCTCTTATACTCGTGGAAACGGCTTTCTTTAGTCAACGCCGTACATAACTCAGAATAAACCTCAATTGAAAGCATTAAAATCATTTGCATTGTAAAACTGAAAGACCCCTTATAATTCACACCATGGCTATATATCTTGTTCTAAATTTGTGTTTTCGTCCACTCCTTCATTTTAGATAACTGTTTCTATTTCACCTACTTCAAGTGGCGTCAAATTTACCTTCCGATTTGTGTGCAACAGTAACTGTTGTAAGACTGTGTCTACTTTCTAAACCCGTTTAACTTTTTGTTCGGTTGATATTCCTCATTTGTTACGGTGGTGTATATGTGTGTGTAGGCACACTTGGAACTAACTCTCCCGCTTCCTTCTCGTATTCGTACATCGAATAGGAAACACGAGTAAGGTGTGTATTCGATCCCCAGATCACATGACTTCCTACATACGGTTGGCGGCATCCGATTCGGATTAGCCTGTCACAGTGACCGAAGTCAAAGGACGCCTGCGCTTAGCCATCACTGCAATTGGCTTGCGCTGCACCAATTGCAGTTCCACCAACACACCACATATCCAGTGTAAACCCGAAGGAATAAGACCGGGAGGTGTGCCAGTGGGGCCTTTCTGTCCAGCCGGCCAATGCTGGTTAGCCACTTGATTGGCTAATAAGGAAAGGAAACTCTTATCTCTCGGAAACTA
>QNGE01000782.1:35227-60239 GCA_008508345.1 Paragonimus westermani | reverse complement strand
ACACACACACACACAGTCTGACTGACTGACTGACTGCAGAATAGACAGAGACACACAAACAGTTAGAACGACAAACAGACAAACACACAGACAGAGAACCACTGAAACAACAACCTACATACACTCTTACACTGGAACGCATACACAACTCACACTCAGCCAAGACTGAGGGGTTCTGGATTTCGATGTACTTTTGGCTTTACCAATGACAATGATGACTAAGCTTATTTTTGACACTGTTGGCGTACTCCTAGTAGGATCGGGTGGACATCAAATGTGCTATTTACCAATCGTTGACAGAAGCTGTGGATTTGTAGGTAACTGGTTTTGGAAGTTACGAAAGCTGCCAGTCTTTGCAGAAATGGTTGAGCCGAAGTAACCACTGCAGATGCGTGATCATCTGTCCTTCTTAGCTTGAGTCACCCATCACCGAGACCCAAAAAGGGAATCGGGATTCGTCCGTTCGGAGGATTCGATTCCACGCAATATCACCCGCATCTCATTGCCCAATCTACTGTTGATAGAAGTCGGAGTATTCAGGTTGTTTTCGAATTGAATACCACTTGCATCCGATCGCAGCACTCGCCCACCGATTGGCCTACTTCGAAAGGAAGCACCAGACTCGGATTTCACCCTTATTAGAACTCATCACTAGTGCATATCCTCATCCTATCCGGGGTTTGCGCTCCGGTTAACACACTAGTGTCACAAACACGAGAACGGAGTAATTGCTTTCCGGAATCTCTCTGCCAGAAGAAGTATACGTATGTTTTCAACATTCGCACTCTACAAACGGACAGGTCAGCAGGCTGCCCTCTCACGAACGTTAGACTCGTTAAATGTCGACATCTGTTGTGTTTCAGAGACTAGAATCCAGTACAGTAGTCAACGTATGGAACTAACATCATCCGCTTGCTTATGCTCCAGCTGACTCTAATGACGCCGGTGTCAAGGACGCGTTTTACTCAGGTATGGCTGCTCTTCTTCGGTCGAAACATGGTTTTGATATAGTCGTTCTAGCCGGAAATGTGAACACCAAGGTCGGCCGCCTTGGTGAAGCCGAGTGTTGTTTAGGTGGCAGGTTTGGGATAAAATCACATCGCTCGGATAATAGCGGGTGACTGTTGCAGCTGTGCGTTAAGCATAGGCTATTTTTTAGCCAGTACTGGTTTTACGTATCGTGCGAGTCATTCTTACACTTGGCACCCTTCTTCTTCGAATCAGGTCTAGTCTTATATAGACCACATAGCTATTAGTTATTGATGGCGTGGTTCGATTCAGGACTGTCGTTCCTATTGGAATACACACTTTGATTCGGATCATGCTTTGGTACGTTTTCGTTTCGTCCTTACTTGTGTTGGACAACGACCCAATTGATGGATTGACTGTTCCGTCAATAAAGCATAAGTACCAAATCAGCTTAGAAAACAGACTTAACAGTTCTCACCCCGAATATCCTAATAGCTGTCGAACCCGAGGTGTCATAGGCCATTCCTGAGGCAGGTACTATAGCATGCAGCACAGGGTCTTGTGCGTCAAACCACTATTGGATCTCGAAGAAATTCCTGGAGTTGTTAGCAGCCAGAACGGGACATTCCTTCACACAGTTCACATAATAAGTTTGGGAGTGGCAACCGTAGGAAACTGAAACGTAGCCTAAACGCTGATCGTGACACTCTGTTAACGAAAAAAGTTGAGAAAATTGAAATCGTTTTTGCTTCAGGAGACATCGCCAGACTCTTTTTGTCAGCGTGGACCTCCTACCTGGTAGAAGACCAACTGGTCAGGATCATTCTTTTTGTCAGCGTGGACCTCCTACCTGGTGGAAGACCAACTGGTCAGGATCATTCGGGCAACAAAGTGTCGCTATTTGACAATATTCAAGCAGCACAAGCAATGCTAAACGCTATTCCGCGTTCTGCCAACTGCTTCTGAGTGCGCTTTGCAGCCTCAAAGTTTGTTTTTTGCAAGATTGTTTTGATTACGTAGGTTTAATGTTAGATAATGAAGTCATGGGCGTTGTTGACCGACTCGTGTATTTGGGCAGCTTCATCAATGGCGACGGCAGAGCTACAGGGAATGAAATAGTAGCGCGTATCTCTAAGGCTAGAGCGGTGTTCCCTGATCTGGGGCACCTGTGGCGACAGGGAGGCCTTTCTGAGGCTTAGGGTATGCAAACACTCCTCGTGGATGCTGCGACCGACTGATGCAAGGTACGAACGGGATAAATGACGTAGACAAATGAAATCGTTCACCAAAAGGTTGGGCACTGTAGATCGGGTTCGTCTCGCAGGCTGGAGTCCTCGCGGCTCACACAGTCGGTGGTTGAAGACATTAGGTGAGACGGCGGCTAACCCAGCTCAGGGGCGTGAATAGAATCGGTGTTTGGCCGAGGTGACTGTGAAGTGAGTGTAGTTAATGACACGGGGCAGTGAAAACCGTAAGGAAGCTGCCCTGCTGGTGACGCCTTAATTCCAACTACAGCTCGATTGTTTGTTACCAAGGTGTAGGCATCTTGCTGTTGAGTGTTTAAATACAGATGTAGTTATTTTTTTAGTAATTAGATCCCTTCCCTCCCCCCTCTTTTTTCCCCTCTCTCTTTGCACACAGGGTTCGGTATTTCTCTTTCATGGTTGTGCAGCAATTAAGCATCAAGTTGAGCCACTGTTGACGATGACGTGCATACACCGATTTTGTATTCCATCTATGTATCGTTAGAATGTGTGTATGGATGTCAAAAATAGCCAGGTTCACCTTGGTGCAACGATATTCCATCTTATACCATCAGAAATCACATATTCTCTGCAGAAGCATCCCTCGAATCGACCATCTGTATGCGGAGGTTCGGAACTGGCATGGTTCTCTACGAACGTTGTTTCTCTTGTCAACACTTAATGCACCATTCATCCACTTCTCACTGTCTTGCATACCATACGTATTTGGTCACAACTGCTGAGATGCGTATTTAAAAGAGCACGTTGCTGAAAATGAATTGCTTAGGTCTCGCATAGCACGATCGCATTTAGCGTGGGTTGTTTCATGTGCACTTGGGGGAGAGCTGAAATTGAGGCTGAATTTCCGAACTTGTGTACACATCCACATAAATGAAAAAGGATGCCCGTAATTTTTTTGTGATTCGGTCTTCATTTCGCACAGATGACTTTGCCGGTCAGCACAGTGAGACCGAGGTGGATGCACACTTGCACATTCAAGTCGGTGGCGTCTCCCGTTCTATAGGCCCACTCTACCGACCGATCTCACCCAACTCAAATCCTCCCATCGCATTCCAGACTGTGTGCTCCCCGCCACCACCGACTGGAGCCTATCCACTCATGACGCAGCCGTACCACTTTACACGTCAGCATCCGGCCTCCGTTGCGCGTCGTGACGGGTTCCCAATAAGCACCAGCCTAATCCCGCGCACACAATCTAACATTGGTCATGGCTCGCCCACAAATCCGTCGCAAATTCATTCGAGGAATCCAATTCCGGTCGTCTATCACGGTGAGCTTATTCTCGTTTGCATCAGCTGTAAAGAGTGACTAATCGCCAAATCGCAAGTGTTGATCAACCTGTCACTCCAGAACGAATTCTGTAACATCTTTGGCTCGGCTTCCTTGTCACGTTACCGAATTTTAGGCGTCAGACTGACATCTGTTATGTTTTCAAGTCCAGCTCGAGTAATCGTCATTCATTAGAACGAATGTGTAGCATACACGCACTATTACAGCGGTAACTGTATTCGCGCAAATGTTACATGTTAACCTATCGACAAGGTTTATTAGCCTTTGAACCATTGTCAACTGGGTGGTTGAATCAAATCAATGGGCTAAATATATTCATCGAGATAACATCAGAAAAAAGGTTAAACAGTGGTTTTATCGGATGCTTCATTTAGTCATGAGTAGCAGAACACAACACGACTAATCATATTAACCCAGTTCCGTCTGAAGTGTTTGGTTACCTCATCGTACAGTGGGACCAGAGGCTATTTGTCTACCTCTGACCTCTGGTTTTGTCTCGAAGTACAGGCTCTTAACACCCTCTCAAAAACAACAGCCGCGAAGTTGAAGCTTTGGGTTCATCTGTATTAACGATATCATCAAACGATCTGTTCGGCGCAGACTTGATCTCTTGTCCGGTGTTTGCGTGTGGTTGTACTGGTTCCATGCGCTATCAACTTCGGCTACTCATCGAAAACACCTACTAGCTTTTCAGGATTTGGATAACATTCCTGGTTCCTTTCCACCTCTGGACAAGACTGCGGCCGGGATCAAAGTGGCTTGTCCTACGTTGACCTTGGCAATAACGCCAATCCTCGGTTCTGGACAAATAACGCCACCGGGCGAGCAGTAATCACCAAGTTCGGCGAACAGATATCTGTCTATCAAGTATAAAAACACATTAATTTATAAAAAATAGTTGTGCAGAGCGTAATACGTCGTTTGAAGAAAAAAAATCGATCCAATGTTTTTTGCATTGTTCAGCTTCAGCCGACAACGGGGACACCCATTATCAACATCCTTACGAGGACGTGGCCAACGATGAGTACGCGGACGCTTCAAACGGAAATGTGAATCTGCAACAGTCACAGCACAACCACATTTACCACCAACACGGTCTGCTCTCAGAGCCCGTTGAATCCAATGGATGCGCCTATACTAAAGGGGCTGACGACGATGACGAGGAACGACTGAGCTTGGATGAGGGCCACCACACCGGTCTGGTTCCATCAACGCTAGCAGGGATGATGCCGGGCCCTGGCCCGCTTTTCCTTGATCGATTCGATCCAGTGACTCCGGTACACAACTATCCACGTCCACAAGATCCCCGACTAGGATCTGCGCAAATGTGGCCTGAATCCATAGGCGGAGGGTTCCGAAAGCCTGAACAACGCATCATGACGACCCATCTGGGCCCCGGAACTCGCCGGTTATCACCTACGGTTGGTCACGGCACTCAAGTAGGTCAAGTTGCTAAATGGTGGTCTGCGAACTAGCTTTGGTCTTTTGTTTGTTCATCTGCAACTTACCCGTCACATCATACAGCAGATATGTGCTGTTTTGAACGCGCCTCAAGTGAGGCAATTTTTAGGTAAACTCATCACACCAACACACGTGGTTGACGATATTCTATCTGATGATGATGATCTGAATTAATTTATACTGGTTCGACCCAAGAAACTCTTGTACTCAAATGACCTCACAACCAGCCAATACACTGCACTGGATGTAAACCCCGGGGATGCAACAGAGAAGCGTATTTACCCCCAGCATATCTAGACCAGTTGGAAATTAAAAGTCAAAATGTGGTCCATGTTTCTCTTGCAAGACAGCATTGAACAGTTTCGAACGCTAGTTGAACTATGTTGAGTGTCTTCGATCAGATTAACGCTCCCTAATTTCCTTGAACGCAATGTTACTCAAAGTTCATTTTCCAAAAACCACAATTACAACAGTAGCAACTAAGCACAAAACATCCAGTATGAAGCTACAGATGCACTCGAAAGTCAATGCGCACCTGAGCTTGGTACACCAACTTGTTCGCATAAGACTGGAAACCGACTTGAACAAATGTCAAATTCCTACGTTCAGAAGTCCGAAGCGCTCTTCCACCGGCCTCTTTACGTCCAGTTTCTTAATTATTGTAGGGGAAATCATGGAGAATATGGAGGTAGGTAATTCAGAAGGAAGGAAAGTTCAACTGATTGTAAGGTGAAATAGGAAAAAAACTGGAATAGTCAAACAATAAGCTTACCGACTCTCGACAAAGCGGCTGTCTTTCCGCATGTTTTTCAGCGTGGATACGTTGCTATCTGTGAGGTTTACTTTAGCATAACAGCTTCAAACGACTAGTTGCTCACTTCTGTATGTGAAATAGCGAATTTGTCGCTTGTAAGATCTTTAAACATGAGCCCCGATCGTTTTCTTTTTAATCTGTGGGTACTGTAACAAGGTCAGTCCGTAAAGCAATTGGTTGGACATTCCTTCTGTACTACTTCGACTGGGTTAGTGGAACGCACTCACAATTAGCATGAATTCGATTTCCGCGACACCAGCTGAGAGAGGTATTGCAAACTACGGTGTACCGATAGAACGTGAAATGATAGAAAACTGTGCACTATTTGAGGGAGCTTTTTTGATTGTGGATAACAGACGTCGCGATACCGGCCGGAGATTTTTGGCCAGGCGACCACCTCGGATCGTCAAAAAGCTTTTAAAATTTCTACGTGGTATTGATCATTATCATTCCACACGGTCTCACAGTGAAAAGACAGTTTGTCCCGTTTTTCGGTTCCCGACTACACTAACACCCAAGTGGCTATAGACAGGGTTCCTATTTTTTAGGTGAGGCCTAACTGCGAAAAATGTGAACTTCAGCTGAATTCGAATCAGCCACAAAAATCCCACTTATTTACGGGGCATGTGCTTCACTAGCTTAGCTATGTATCCGTGCCAAGAGCTCAGAGGTCTTACATCTAAATGCGTCTTGCTGGATACAACACGTGTTCTGGAGATACGTTGCTCCAACAGGATTATTCAGGTAGCCATAACTGGAGTCCATCAATGACGTTGTCGGACTTCGAATTGGTATGATTCATGAATGGTGCAACAAATTTTGGTCCACCAGCATGGTTTCGTGACTAAGCTGGAGGAGAAAATGTGTGACTCTCGTTGCCTGTTCGAATACCGCGTACACTTAAGTTTTCCACAACTAAGTTCCACATAAATTATTTTAAATTCCGAGTTAGCTTGTCTTGAATGTGATGTTAACTAATTCGCGAACCCTTAATTAATCCCAGCCACGTTTATACTGTGCTAGTCGACGTAAGAAATACGGTGGCGGCCTTCGATGCACGTTAAATATTGTGTGGATGATTTTCAATCTGTATTAAAACCAAAATCCTCTACTACTCATCACATGTCGAATCTACTTATCACAGCCAGGTTAGCTGGCTGTGAGTGGGAGGAAGTGTACGCGTATTTCAAGCAAAATCGCTCGGCGCCATCGACCCAGTGATTTGGCCATCACGGCTCACCACCGATAGCACCTGGCTGTTCACACACATCTCTGCAAACCGTTTCGGCGCTCGAAAGGCAATGCTGGACTGGGAGCCAGTAGGTGCCGGTGAGTCTAAATCGACAAATTGAAAATATGATATCTCCCTAACGGATTGTGTCAACATGATAGTTTTTTTTTGGCAAACGACGGATACTAAAAGAGCTGCATTCATGAACAAAGGAGATTTGCAAGTCACTAAAAGAATGATCAAGGTCCAACATTTTTCCCGCAAAATCTGAGGCACGTCATACTGTTTTTAGGTCCATCTGGCCATTTGCAAACTCGCACGTAACTTATTATAGCCGTGTTGTAAAAACAATCAGCGTCGTTTGGCACCTCTGTTTTGTGGCCTCGTCACTGAGTTGTGTCATTTCGCTTTCTGTCAATGTTTTATTTGACCACTTTATCTGTGATGAAGGCAATTTGTTACGTTATCGTGGTCGGCATGGAGACCTCGTTATCCAGTTTGAGGTGCTCTGTTTTACGAAAACCTACTTCTTCCTGAAAAACGATATATCTGTTTAGTTTGGGTCGACACAAAACATTCGCATCATACGGGTTTGAAGTTACTGAGTAGTACTGTAAATATTTTCTCAAAAATATGCTTATTGTTACAGATTTTCTTGTTTGGCGACCAATCCATTATTGTCTGCCGGAGAACGTATCGTTCGTCCACATGGACTACGGGAGACTGTTCTAAGATTGCAAGGCTCGATTGTCTAAAAGCATTTATCATTTTATGTCAGTGTTTGACCCCTCTCAACTGAATTTTCTATTGTTTGGTCTCTAAAATAAATGCTGACCTTAATAGGTAAGCAGTTTTGTGCAAACAAACGTAGACGGTTGTTCGATTCGGAATTCCCCACTGCACAAGCGTTATACATCGTCGTCAGTAGTCAAGAGTATCGTGTCATAAACATGGACTGCTGTACATTTGTGACTGATACTGATGTTCAGCCGCTTGTAATGCATCCATGAGGAAAACAAGCTTTAGTCTGTAGATGGTGGAAAGGAAGGAACTAAATGTACAAAAAAAACACTGCCTATCTCCAACGTTTTGATACCAAGATACTGACATGTTGCAAGCACATATTACGTGAACATTAGAATATGGTAGCTTTCCCATCACTTCCACCGCTTCGGTTCATTAATTGCTCCTGACTCACATACGATTCATTCAACCGACAGCAAAGTCACATTAGTCAATAGCCATCTTCCTTGCTGTTCACAACCGCAGACTACGTGACCTATGAGGGTCTCAGCCCAAGAAGCGGGCGCAACCCACCGCAGCTAAATCTCTAGTCATCGCCTTTATTGCTCTATGACAAATCATTATTTATTCGCCCGATATACCAAGTTAGGTGATCTGTGATAGGAACAATGAGTGCCGGCGAGGTAGACGGTTCTAAGAGTCTAAATCCTTAAGAGCCAAAGTAAACAAACCAGCTCGATTCTCGTTACCAAATGTCAGTTCCTAATCCCAATGTTCCCTACTTGTTGATACCATCCGACGAATTCATTCCTGGCCGTTAACATCTCCATAACGCTCGCTCATTTCGGCCAAAAATGTACGTTGAATTGAGAGGTTACCCGCCTCACTGGAGAAAACACAACCTACCCCGAGACAAACCTGCGGGTATGGCCATCATATTTTAATGAACCTCATTCACATATGATTTCACCGACGTTTTTTGCTATATTACTACTCCAAATAGCCACTTATCAAAATAGCTATACACATAGACCGACGAGTTTATTACATTTAAGTGCACTCAATTTTGACGAATCCAGTATTCGGCTGAATTCAAACCACCGACAGAGATCGCGTAATCGGGCCATATTTCAAGTGGCAATCCTGCCGCACTAGTTATTATATCTTACTAAATTAAAAATAGTTTACAGATGAGCAAAAGAGTAACTTGCATATGCCCACATGTGGGGTTCTTATAAACCATTAGTCTTCTCAGTGAAATTGAGACTGTGTGCCAAGAAAGTCACTTAAATGACGAGTATCATTTATCTACTGCAAATCGGCTCCTACGTGATGGTCAACCCCGTGAACCCAAATTTGAACACAGTTCTCGTGTTTTCAAACAGACCGCACAGTAGCAACTTGATACGACTGTAGAAGGCAACATTCGTGCTTTTGTTCAGATTTATTTGAGTCTGCTACTATGCATGTCAAAATATGCTGTCTTCACCTGATAAAAAAACAAATCGAGTGAAATGGTCAACAACATTGAGGGGGGTTCAAACGTACCTAACCATCCGACTGGCACCCAACAGAATCCTACGTGTCAACGAGGTAAAACTTACGCCTGAGCTGAGAGCTACGACAAGGACTGAATAAAGAATACTACAAGAAATTCTCTTTCTGGTTTGTAGAAAGCTAAAGCAAGTGGTTTTGATTACTTACCACAAAGTTCCACTGTTTTTAGTGGGCGGACGTATTGGCTGCGCACTGTTATGCTTAACGATAAAAAATCAAGTCGGGTATACAGCATTTCTGAAATCACTGCCGGTATAACGTACAAAAGACTGGACTTGTTTTTCCTGAACCAGCTGACAAAAAAAAGATCATAGTTGTGCGTCTTCATTGACTGGTTTCAGTAAACTGACAATCTAGGACTCTAATCAAAGTGTGACAGCTTACATCATCACGTCAGAGCGTTATCTCATCTCATTTACTGAAACGGAAACGCCCGGTTTGCGGTTCGGATCTCAACAAATTTGAGAGATTCTCTGAGGATTATCGGCCTGAAAAAGACTGGAAAGATGAAGAAAAATAAACCCTGCCACTACGTCTGCCTGATTCATGCGGAAACGATGTATTGAAGTTTGGAACAATAGAAGCGATTCACATGCTACTGGTATTCTCCGAACGTGCATCATACGGAAACTGTCCTCATACTTTTGTTCCCGCCATTTTTCTAATCAAATTGAATATAACAAGCTCATTGCAGACTGGTTCCAGACGTTCGGTTACTATTTGAATGGCAGTGATGTACAGAAGGCCGTTACCCTGGACAAAGTTATTGACAGAATTAGCTGAAAAATTGGCTGTTTCTATGATTTTGCCGCAGGACGGGTCCTCTGATTCGAACGATCGTAACACTGGATACATGCTTCTGACAGGACACTGAAATCCAGCCGGTTACTGGAGATTTCATTAGCTGATGGAGGTGATTTATTACGATTTAATAATGGACCGCGATAGTGTTTCGACGCAATTAGTAATGCAATAACTCCTTGAATTCTCTTCCATTCCGCGTTCTACACAACCATACAGCTCGTCTGTACCGATCCATCAATCAACGCCACCCAATCATCTTCGTCACACGATGCGACCGATGATGCGTGCAGTGAATTCAGCTTATCCGCATTTCGACGAGATGATATTCGCATTCCCTACGGCGGTCATCCACCTGCTTCAACAGCGGCTCGGTCCTCGAGCAACGTGCTTGCGTCCGGACATGAAGGGGGAAGAAAACAAAACCACCATTCGCGAGTGCAACCGGCTTCCGCGAGCGATATGGGCAGCGTCACTGAAGTGCACAGCAATGACGGCACGTGCGACGAATCAGACACAAGCTCGCTGCCCGAGGCCAGCTGTGATCTCGTTCAGCTGGCTCAGTTAGACGTGTCTGCTGGTCGGCCGAATCCGCTACTCAACGATCTAGCCAGGCAACAGGTAGGTCCAGTGAACCAGAGTATGCTGTAGTCTTTTGTGAAACTGAAGCAATAGCGAGTCTGTGTGGCGGTCTTTGCCACAAAACATTGCATTTCCTGGCCGCGTGCCAGAAACCATTATAGGCTCACAAATCGCCGCCGTATTTTCGAATATCAAACTACGACAGACATGCACATTACGATCGCATTTTCCATTTTGGTCACTACAAATATCCATTACCTTCACGAGCCGATGAATGCTCATAGATTTGTTCGTTGCGAGTTAAGCTTTGACTTAGTGTCATTAGGGTAAACCACAGACTTCAGATACGAATTCTTACCAATACGGTCGATCGGCCCGTTAGATGTTGCTGGACGAGACAAGTGATCTATATGGGTGAATAACCTTAGGTCGATCGATTCCGGATAAGGTTCAGCTTTGTGCTCCCCCAAACGCGTTGACAAGCAACCCCCACCTAAGTCTGATGATTTCATCTATCTGCTTTTGCAGACGATAATTCGGACCCATCCAACGAGGGGTCAGTGGCACACTTGATAGCAAGGGTGCTTCACGAAAACGTGGCCCAGGTTTAGATATCAATCTGTCTTTCCTGGAAGAGATTGTCCGAGTAGCTACGACCGGATGTTAGTGTTGTCCAAACTGTGTTGGCTAAACCTACAACTGTTCACCAATAATGGATGTGAACAATTCATGGTGGTTCGGTGATTAGATGACGTATGAATATGTTGAATGCCCGTCTTTTTCATCAATGAAGACTTCACAGCTCTCACACCGTCCCATTCACGGCCCGTGTTAGGTTCGGAAGAATGAACACACCCAACAGTCTGACCAGCGTACGTGAACCTCGACAGCACAGTTTATTGTGATGATGTTCCGTAGGTTCTCATATTCTCTCGTAACTGCTCAACAACCGCAGCCCCGTCCGAACTAGTAAACATGAACATCCACTCACGATAATACTCCAGCTGTTACCACTTCGACGTCTTGATCATTTGAGTTCCCAAAGATCGACGACACTGCAGCGGGACAAATCGATGCTCATTTGTGGAACTTCGCAAAAACATAAAACCCCAGCTTACAAGCAACTAGTTTCAAGGCGTATACACTCTATGAGCAAACAACCGAGTTACAAATGAGGGTTGGAAAGCCTGCATATGGCTCTCAAAACTTTATATCATTAGTCGTCTTCCGTAAACGACTCAATCATGACACTAGCAATCACTGCTTACTCACAGTTTACCGATCTGAAACCCTGGAGAGTATTCGGCAGCACTGATTTGGCCAATAACCCAAGGATCCGAATCAGTTAACGCTGTACAATGGACATAGTACACATAGTGGACATATGCACCGTATACTTTCGAAAATAGTGCAAACGATTAAGTCTATATACGGCACATATTCACTAACTTGCTTCTCTCATTCGAAATGCGAATACCCGAGTTAGTCTGCCGGTACAATTGTAGTTGTCATATCCACCTTAAACCAAGAAATGTGGCTTTAAAAATAAATAGAATTCAGATAAGATTTTCTTATACCCTCCTTCTCTTGCCTGCTTTCAGGTAAGCGGCGCCCGCCGCTGGATTTCCCCGTTGCCGTTGGTCACCAGCAGCCAGGTATCCCACCATGTTCCATTATCTGTTGTTAGCACAGCGACGCTATACGATCTGGGTTCGGCGCGTACTAATTGTCAACCGTATGTCATGATCGCCGATGACAGGTTGATTTCTCCAGTGGGTACGCGAGGTCCGCCGCCGGCCGATAGCTGATCGTTGTGTTACTCTTCTTTGTCTTCCGAATCAGTCACAAATTCCTGTAATCAGTCTAGGCAACGACGGATTTCAGTGAAATGTTGTAGGAATCCAGTCGCCCAATATCTCGCTCCAATTCCCATTTGAGATAAACCTCCCCATTGTTTCCTAGCCTCTATTATTGCAGATATGACCACGTCGCGCAATCAAAAATTCCCACAATCCGACAGCATTTTCTAGTGTAATTAAATAAACCATACAAACGGCGCGTTATCAGCGCCTTAATCATGCACAGATCCTTGTGTACTTGTCTTGCGGTGACTTCCGCCGAACACAGTTAGGTGTACAATTGTTTTTCGATCTCCTCGATGCATACGACAGCACAACCTACTTGACCAACTATAAAAAATCTTATTATCACTATTGTTAGTGTCACTGTATACTGGTGTCATCAACATTACTGTTCTTATTGTAAAAAATGATGACATAAAGCAGAATCTTCAAATGATCTACTTGTTGCACCTGCGCACAAGCGTCTGATTGGTTTGAATGTTCTCAGAACCGGCAGACTAATCAATCCGATATCTGAGTGTAAACAACATGTGGCTCACCCGCATGCTCGGAAGCCCTGTTCCCTGTTGTTTGAGCGCCGTTTCTTCTGATCAGAAAAAACAGCATGACGACTAACGATCGCTGTAATTACGTTGTTCATGAACCACAAAAATTCGGACAGGTTTATTTGGTAATAGTTTTAGGCACTGCTTGGAACAATCTAGACAGTGCAACCACTTACACCGCCACTTGAACCAACCATTCAATGCGGTTGCATGCCTTAACAGATGGTTTACCGAATTCCCCGAACGATACTTTAGCAGTTTCCCCATCAGTGCTCTAGGTCAATAGTAGCTTGCATCCCATTATCGCCGGATCTGATTAGAGAATTGGCGCAAAGAGATGACGTTTTGGATTCACAGGCACATTATTTGGAACGTTGCGTGCTGTTTGTCTTTCTGGTTCAGTTGTTCGAAAAATTGTTGCATGGCAGGCAGGTTTGATTTCGATGCATTAGGTTCATGCCGAACACAACAACAAACATAAAAATGGTTCCCAACATGGGCGTAGTTGCTGTGTCAGTTATCCCAAAAAGAACAGAGTACAGCAACTTGGGCGCTTGTACAAAAGACTTCAGCGTGCACAGGTGAGGATTTCAGAGCTTGTGACAATGCACACCTCCCACGTGAACAAATACGACAGGGTAGACTGGGTTGAATGTGACAAATCGATCTTGTGATCCGAGTCCACCAGGCGGAGTGAAATTATGCTCAGCATCCTTCGTTGCCCTTCTATCACCAGTTGAGCAAGGTAGTGTTCGCGTGTTCATTTCAACAAGCACCATAACAGTAAAAAAATGTGTAAATACAAAGCGAAGCAACACCACTACGGCTTTGACCTGAAAGTGTAGGATTGGCTCGGAGATGAGCGATAACCCTAGTTCCGCAGCGTGAAAAGTTGTCTTCGGGGTCATGTAGAGCCCTCCAGTCAGTAATGCAACTGGGATTTCATTATGCAGCCATCGAAAGCGAGAGACTGTGAACTTTCTGTTTGGCGAGGAACAGCCTACATGTGGCTGCTGCACGAAGATAAAATCACAAGTGTACAGCTGAACGGAAGGCTCGACAAGGTCTATTCAAATCACGGACCGGACATCGTCCCAGACGAGATTAATGAACTTTCGAATTCTATCCACAGCTGAAAGCACACAATTAAAGATTGTGTCTACAAGTGTCACGTTTAGGCTTTCGAGGAGTCCTTTTACAACCAGAGTCTCGAGATCAGGTAACATAGCTATCTCAGTTACTCTGTTTCGGTGAATAGCTTTTTAAACGCACAATACTGGACTGGTTTTGAATTTTTTTTACACAATGCTAATTTGGCCCGATGCACACATTGTTATTTGACCGTAGCACAGTCTGCTCTATAGCCGGCTTGATTCGAATAAACTGACACACTGTTCAAGTATACGCAGTAAGTGAGTGACAAACGCGCGACAACCTCAACCCAGAGTGCCTAACCGAAGTGATGCAAATATGTATCATGTACCGTATCCGCCGACACGCTTGGTAGCGTAAGATTAGTTGGGCTACAGTTTACCCTGTGTGTTTCGTTACGACGAACGCGTCCGTGTGAGGATGTTCATTCGTCTATTCTGAGGAGAAACGAACCTCCCCACTATGTATTATGGAAACATACTCGACACATTTTCCGCGTTATAGCGACTTTTTCGTTATCATTGTGTTTGTTAGAGCAACGCTTTATCATACATCAAGTTAATTACAAGGGTGGATCCCAAAACACGTGCTTCCCAACACTGATGTGACAGTCATTTTGATTCGCGGATTCGACTAACTCTAGGTCAGCGGAGAACACTGTCGCAGAACCAAATACCAGCAGTACTCGATTCTTCACCATTTCAGACATTTTTTCTGGTTAACTAAATCATTCAGTCAGATACAGCGATAGTGATACTTGAAATCACTGGTCATTCACCCAGTGTGATGCTTACGTACTTTGCTGGGCAAACACCTTATGGTACGGGGCAATGCAGACTGCTTGGCATGAGCGGAAATGAGGTTGTAGCAAGATGACGGACAAAAAATTGGAGCTTTCAATGACCTCTCCCACCGAATGGTCTCGTTTAAATGAGAATTTGAGTACGCTTTTTGTTAGTTCAAAGTGATTCATGTTAGCTTCATTCTCGGAACACAGTACCAGATGATTGTTTCGCATGAAAGCCCCTTGTGAGAAATTCATCTTGCCTTATGAGGTGGAAGTAATAGACGCAACAGATGACGGAGTTATGGAAGCGTCTTCCATAAAGTCGACCGTGCCGATAAGATGTTGTGGTGATCAACAAACACTTGTAAGTAGCTATCAGATGACCGCTTGGGAGCACGATCGCCTGCTTCACGCTTTCCGAAGAACTCAACCCGACACTCACCTAGTTCAATCTTCAGTGCTTAAACCAACAGATTACGCGCTTTCAGTACGATGCAGAGACACTGTAAATGGGCCCTGCCTGTTTAACTGCGGCTACGTGAATGCTTGTCTAAGAATTGTTTGTAGGCATGCAGACGGAAGCCCGTGATCTTTTGGTTCCATCAAATTTCGATGAACCCTGGGACAAGTGAGTTGAAAGGATACTTGCCAAACTCGACCCAACTGTTAGAAAAAGGTATATATTTTTAATGTCACCGACAGTCCGTACAGTTATAGCACAACTTTGAGATTTTGGTGGGTGACATGACGATTCATTGGTAGTTTCACCACAAGTACCGTATGAACTAGCCAATCAAGAGACTGTGGTGATCGGTAGCCACTACTTAATGCGAAGAAGGGGAGAACAACCAATTACAGACATGCGGCCCCACTGACAAAATTGTCAGCGCTGCTGCCCACGAGACCACGGTTTCCCGGTGTACAATAACGTTGGCTGAGGACTAACCACAATGTTGTGTGTGTGCGTTGTACCTGGGTGAGAAGTCCCTTCTAGACCACGCCTTTCAATCAGGCAACGAGTTGTGTTTGTGAACAATATCCCTGCGATAATATGCAACATGATTTACATTCATTGCTCTGGTTTGTTTCATACTAACTACGTTCAATCAGACTGTTGTCTTCTCGCCGTCTTAGTTAAGAGCAGTTCCATCCTGTCCAGTCAATCTTAGGTGAGCGATCTATCCGCAATCTGATATTAGTATTCCTGTCATATCTTCAGGTACCATTATCACAATAACCCAATTTGATACTGGTTGACCTGATGCACAGTAGTGTAACCATGTGGATTTAGATAGAAACCAGAAAAGGTATACCAAACTCCGAGGATATTTGCAGCACTCCAAAAATACAACAGTGCATCACTGGAAAACAAATGATCCAGAGGTTAACAGCCACATATCCGCATTTGGATTATGGCAACAGAAACAGGGATGCATGAATAGTCCACGTATTATTTTGATTGTTCCAGACATTTTTTCAACTGGGCCAGCTTCTCTAAAATGCATTAGTTAACGTTCGGAGGCTCCACAATCCATCTCCTACCTTCACAAGTGCGCAATGCGGAATCACGTGAAACAGGCAAGAACACACTTCCACCAAATCGTTCATAGACGACAGCCTATAACAAGGTCCGTATCATACGTCGTTGCATATGTAACACTACTCACTTGATTCGGTTTTCCTTGGGTCAGTTCGCTATGCAATACCTGCTGCACATGAAGCTAGAGATTTTCACTAGGTCACTTGAGGGAATAACGCTTACCTGTTGTTCCACGGACAACGGGAGGCCTCTCGTGTTCATCAAAATTTCTGATAGCGAACGGTGAAAGGAGTGGAACTGTATCACTGCCCTTTGTGAACCTGAGAGATAAACAGTTATAACAGAAACCAGTTAGCATGTGAGAATAACATTTGAATCAGTGTCAGGAACTACGTGCCTTTGTGTAACACGTGCTCCGTCGGCTGAACTACGCCGATAGTCCGGGGATAAATTCGTATTAACATTAATGTGTTTTTCTGCTCTTACGGTACTCTGTTATGGTAATCCCATTGTTTCGGTGGCTCTCGCTTCCAGCTTTGCGTGAAGCCCATGAAGCTAAAACCCGTAATTAAAACACAACACAGGTTCGTATGTGCCCCATACAGCAACCTGATTTAACCTCCCTAACGGTTCCCACATATAACTGGCTGAATGTTAAAGCTCCTCTTGCGTGTTTGATGTTTATTGTTGTGCGGCACATCTAGTGATTGTGGTCATGGTCCAGACGTTTTGACTAGATTTTTAAACCCATAAAATAGTCTACAGTAAATTACTAGGCTGGTTTGCACATTCAGATATAGTATTTCTCCCCAGTGATTTGTGGGAGAGGGGCTACGCCCAGCCCAGTTCATGAACGATTGCCGAAGCAGATAGCTTGACAACCAGAACACTGCAAATGCTTACACTGCTCGATAACGTCTACTTGTTTAATTCAAGTTCCTAATCAGATGTCAACAACCTGGTATAACGCGCATAGTTCATAGAACGTCCGTATTACAACTGACCGTTGTGATCCCTAAACGGGCAGACTTGATGGAATATGTTAACACCAAGGATGCACTGAACCGAAAGATATGCCCGCAACGTACGCATGGCACACTGATAGTTTTTTCAAACCTACACAGGGATACACAAACAACGACATTACTTGCTTTAGTCGTTGCGCTTCCTTTTGCCCACAGGCTAAAATCCATCAGCCGGTGACCGCGTGGTTAGACTATAATTTCGCACTTATATGTCGGGGGGTTGATCTTCCGGCATGCGTGGTGCTGACTAGACCCAACTATGTCGAAACAGCTGCCTCACTACCTCACTGGCGATTACTGGGACCACTAGTGACGTCAGCTCCAGAGAGTTGTCTATCTTCAGACACATCTCTTCTGGTTTGGGGCATCCAGTAATACCACAACCGAGTTCGTATGCTATTCATGCATGCAAGGATCAATCAGTGGCAAATCGATCAACTAAGACGGCGAAGCCGCGATAAAGAATGCTATTCATAGAAATGGGGGGCGAAAACGTCCGGAAAATAGCCGCAAGACGCACACATCGTTTCACGCTGATGCTATTCCTATTCTAGAATGGGCATCTACCTCCGTGTGTTGGGATTTTTCAGCAAGGGATAGCGACATTGCAGCTTTCACCAATGACCATCATCACAACGGCCTTGGGCCTGATAAGAAAATCTTGTAGCTCAGGCTGCCATTCACCTCAACAGTGACGTGGAACAATCCGGAAAAGAAGAACGTTACTAAAGAGGTTAAGAATCAACAAAACAAGCGGAAGACTTAGAAGTGGCCTGAGTACAGACATGCCACTAATTGCGGCACACTATCATATCGAGTAACGTTTCGAGTCAGCAACTGGATCACGAAGACCCCAGCCAAGCAGACGACACCAAATCCACTTCGCTCAATGGGACACCAGGGTCTTCATGTACCCTAACCACACTTATATTGGACCACCACGCGTTTTTACCTAACTGTTGGTGGTCTCAGTATATAATGCCCGGTACGGTAAACGATCAGCTGATTTGGGGATTTGGTGACCCAACCAATACAGGTTGTGCAGCGTGATTAGTTGACCAGTCGGTCATGCATTTCGAACGTTCCGGAATACGTGCCAGCGAACGGCCGTGTTGCTCACGCAATCAGTCCACTTGATGTGGACTAACTGACGAAGACAGTGATGGTCAAACATAGAAAGTCTGTTGGCTTCTTCGTTGCGAATGGGTCACGTTTCCGAACCATAGATGTGAAGAGAATGTCCATAAGTATTATATATCCTCCTTTTCAGCCACAATCGAACGTCTCTCCGACGTTACAGATGACTCAGATTGGCAAGGGCAACTATTGCTGATATCTCATCACCAATATCACAAACTGACGAGATACTGCTACTCAAGTGTGTGAAACTGCCTATTGTCTCGAATGGATAGTTTAAAATGAAGAAAGTAGGAATGTGAATGTCCCAGTCTTGAAGCAGCACTGTATGCTTTGAAGGTGCGAAGCACCTCCCATAGAAACCAATCCACTCACCTTGTTTAACATGGTCTGCATGTCTTCGGCAAGGGAGCCAAGTAAAACGACAACCCCATACTCCAGGTCAGTCAACTTAGCACCAGGAAGGAGCGTAATATCACGCTCACTGGATTCCTCAAGTGCACTCTCCAGAATGTCGTCAATAACAAAAGTGAGCACGAGAGACACTCATGATGAACATCATTTGGAATGATAAGTGCCCGAGACAGTTGGTCATAAACCCTCACCCTTTTTGCAGAGTGAGCATACAGTGATCCCAACAAATGTACGTATTTTCCTGGTACTCCTTTGCGAGGTAGCTTCAGAGGACGTCACAAGCAACCGAATCGAAAGCAGCATATAGAACAACTTAAGATTTATAGGGGAGTAAGCAAAAAATGGAAGATGGTTGAATAGTTGTGAAACTTCGAAATTTAGATAGATCGGGGCCACGCACACAGAATCAACAGGAACAGTTATAAATCGGAGGACGTGTTATCAACAACGCGATAAGAGGTTTAAATTAACAGTACGAAAAGGCAGTTGTAAGAAGGCTGCATTCTGGATGGCCGAGAGCATTTGAAGTCGGAACCATACGAATGAGCTGACTGGACTCAAAATCCAATCCGGACGTACGACTTAACTGTCACTCATTTGTGAACAGTTCAGTATTGTTATTCAGATACGATCAATCATAGTGTGAACCTGTAAAACGGTGCCAGATGGACTACATAAGTAAAGGACGTTATTTGCACCATTTCCCGAACGCACGTTTTTAGTAAGACTCACAGTATTTGGACAATAAATTAGTGGAACAACAACTGTAAATAATACCTATCAACCACGGTGGTAACTGTCCACAACGAACCTCTTCAAATCAGGACCGGTTTTTACTCAGAAATGCCTAACACTGAGTAAATGTATTTGATATTGAAAGACCACTCTCCTAATCACACTAGGTACTATGACGCTTCGTGCCGACTAGCTTCAAAAAAGGTAGAAACCGCAAACGTTGTGATCACCATTTAAACAGAGGGTGACAGTTATCTGCAGTGTGACCCTATACCTAGAAATACCGCACCTCAGGAAGCTTCTTCTCAGTTAGGGTCCAGCTAGTTTCAAGGCCGTTACTCGGTTCTGCGAAAAAGATCAGAGCGACCATTTCCCGTGCCAACAAAACATAAGGCATAAAATTTCAAATATGAACTCGTGAAGACGAAGAACCTGGCGTAATCTAGCCAAGGGAACCAGTGAACATGGATAAATGCCATACTGCTCGGCACACTCCACAAAGCAATGTAGTTGTGCCATCCTACTCTGCATAGCTTTTTGATCGAATACAACCAATAAGCACCAAACACCTGACTGTTGTGTGACAATAAGGAAAGTACGACGGTGTTAAAATACGGGGTATAATTCTAGAAATAAGTGAGTGAATACTAATTCTCCGTACAACATCCATTCCTCTAAGGCTTCCCGGTTTCATGCTCTGTAGGAGCAGTCACTATCAAAATGGGTACCCTGTACTATCATACAGTTCGAAACTCGTACAAGAAGTTAAACCTGTAAGTGTGTTATGAGGTAAGACCTTTCAAACTTCAAGCTGGCCGCACCATACTTTCACATTTTCCCATAATACTTTCCCGTATCTCAAAGTCAGTTGAGGGTGGCTTAAAAGGCTACTGCAAAGTTTTTTATGCTTATTAAAACATCTACACCAGGCTGATCATAGCAGAGAGGAAACGTACTTTTCACTCGAGTCTTTACACTGCTAAACCCTATAAAGGATTCCAGTCAGTGAATGTTGAATACACACCATTGAGGAATGGATATACTGGTCTGGGTAAAATACCACTCAGCTCTATCGTCTCAACATATTCTACCGACCGTGATCAAACGACGTTCGTAGACCCGACTCCAGCCAAATGGCTCATCAATGTAGGTCTTCGTACAGCGTTAACTCTAATGCGATGTTCTCGTTTCAGCCTCACACTTCATTGCCCCAGTGTGATCCGTTCAGTTTTATTGAATCGCCCCGTCTATTACGCGTTTAATCGTACGACCTGAATGCCAACTCGTGAAGAAGATATAATCACCATCGTTCACTGAAGACGATTTAAAAACTAGACCGCAGGGACTCCGAATATACATGACTTCGTTAATACACAAGGCAATCAAGACGCAGAACGAAGCAGACGGGGAATCGTATACGGCGGTCGTGGGGCTAGAAAGAGTCAAGTTGCGGGGGCGTAAAGATGCAAACGAGAAAGAACTCAGATACCACCTATAAGCAATGGTTCAGATAGTGTTTAAGCGTATAGGCATCTCAGCACGCAATTGCAGTCTGACCGGATAAACGGAATTAAACAAATCCATCCACCTGACACTGAATCTGTCTTACACGATGTGGGCCGAAACACACCAAATTCAGTCCAAACAGCGGACGTTCCATTGCACCAATAGGGTTGCACAACCTGTGGATGATGACGCCCCGAAAATGGATCGATCGATATTGCGCGACTCACCTTGACCTTTTCGAGGGGATAGATGCTTTTTAAGAAGTCGACGTCTCCTGTAAAGCAATACGACGTAGACACTTCGAGATATAAAAAGTAACAGCGTGACGAACAACTGTTTTCGATAATTCTTTCTCAAGTTAATACAATTACATAGGTTTAATCAAGACGTCATAAAACCAACTACGAAAACACAGAGTGACTGTTAACGAATAACATTAGGGGGCTACTACTAGACTCCACACAATAATTGGTTAGGCGCAGAACGGACGTCGACTGCGTGTCACGCTGTCAGGGTCAAATGTTTGCGTGGTTGGCCTGGGTGTGATCGATCTGTGGCCACGGAAGTTGCAAGGTTGCACAGGTTATGGTTGTATAATCTGACTGCAATCGATTTGGCGGTCGCCAGAATGCGCCGACTGACTGTTTTTGGTTGAGCATTGGCCACTCTGTAGATAACCTGGAATACTTTGTTAACGTCTATGCGATGGGTAGTGTCAGCTAGATGTGCAACAATAGTGCTGGCAATTGATTTGCGACCACCGGTTCCGATCCAAGCTGGATGATCTTCTTTGATCCTTTTGTGACAAGCGCCTAGTCGTACGACTGACGTATTCCGCAGTACAACAGCAGCATGAAAATGAATACACAAGCATTGATTGATCGTGAACTGGTAGCTTGTCTTTCAGGCTCATTCTTAACATCGGCATTGTTGTGAACCACCTTCTTAAGGTTGCCGCTGGGAAGGTGCACCGGTTGAACCGATCTGCTACAGCATTCCCTTTAAACGGGAGATTTATGAACACGGTCTTCTCTTCAGCTGTAGGCATTAAATCAGGCGTGACTTTGGCCTTCGTACTTGAATCGACTAAGTGTTCCCGATAACCGTTTTCTCTTAACAGATTTTCAATCATTTTCAGTTCCTGCTCCACTGTCATCTGAACAAATCCTTCTTACTCTAGTTGCCAAACATTGAGCTGGATTTCGTTTCTGTTTAAAGGGGAAGAAACTGTTAAAGTTTGTGACATAACACCCAGTCAACGTCCGGTCTGGGCCTTAACCAATTATTGTGTGCAGTCTAGTAGTGGCCCCTAATGTCATTCGTTAACAGTCACTCTGTTTTTGCGGTTGGTTTTGTGACGTCTTGATTAAACCTATGTAATTGTATTGAGTTGAGAAAGAATTATCGAAAACAATTGTCCGTCACATCGTTACTTCTGATCTTATGGGATTCTTCCGACACTTCGAGCTATCTAAAACTAACAATGCGACAGGGGAAATGGATGTCCGGATAAGTGGAAGTGTCATCAGGGCTTGACAAGGTGGAAAATTATCACAGTGGAAGTGGATATTCCAAACTTTCGGGAAGGGAAATGTCGGGGAACCTAAAGATAGACATTAAGATGAAGTGAAGAGAAGGGGAAAAGGAATGAAAACTTATCAAGCAGTTTATTCCACATAACCAGAATGTACAAGGTCGAGGAAAAACCGGTAGATTCAGAAACGTCGAGTATCCAACAGCACGTTAATTAAGTAACTAAAATAATCACAATGAAACGGTAGCTTCAGTGGTGCGCTGGAGGTAGCATGGAAACACCGAGAATATTCACATATGATGGGTTATTCATTAGAACAGTTCACTGCCCTCCTCAACTTCGACGCTCGTTTCCGAACGTCCATCCAGGTTAGATGACGGTCGCCCCGACATATTCAGCCCTGCAATTGCCTCAGTTGTAGACGGACCAGAAGATGTGAGAGTGGTCGACGTCGAAGTCACCTCAGCACTACGCGTGAACAAGGCGCGTCGACCCAAGTTAACAGCCCGATGACGAACTTCGGTCGCTGCGACAGACATGCTGTTAGCCAGTTTGCGGAAAGGAGGCGAATATGCGGCGTTTTTGTGCGTCGGCTGACAGCTGACAGTACTCGAAACCGCAAGCGGCGTATCTGGGTCGGTTGGAGCCGGTTGCTGTACAGTGATTGGTTCGTCTGTACGACGTGCGAGGTTGGAACTGAAAGGATGTACGAATATTTTTATTAGCACGGTTTCTTACGTCACCGACTGCATCTTGTACGCCGGCGCCAAACGATGCCTTAATGAAAGCAAAAAATGCGTGAAAAAATGTCGAAAGGCAAATCACAATGTGCCACTTCTAAGCAATCAGCGAAAATAAGGTAAATAAGCAAGCAGGGAAATCAACATGACAAACAGACCGTAGAAATTAAAACACAGTTAGGTTTGAACACACAGGCATAGTGAAGAAAGGTATGTTTGCCATTGAGCTGCATCATGTTACTCAACGAGAAACAGCAAACCAAGCAGGACTCCAGATAATGATATATCAAGTAAGCACAGAAATCGTTAGGCTAGGGCTTACCATGAAGATACTTACCACTGATCAGGATAGTATCGGACTGATAAGATGGATTTCTAGCGGACAGCCACTCACGGTCTAGGCAAGTGGGTTCTGTGCGAATATTTCCATCCTGTTTTCCATTGACTTCCGTACAGCTTACTATTTTACACAGGCTATGAACTAAGGTGAACGGCGTAGATGAAGTGTACGTTTGATTGAACGTGCCTAAGGCATGAGAAAGTGAGGACATGTTTTCCACCTCAGGTACTCTGACCAGACGTCACTCAAATAGGTTAGCTTACTCTAAGCCATAAGCCAAGGAGTGCATAAACTCTCTCCACCATTGCACTTGCGTGAACATTGATGCGTACATTGATTAACACGGCATTAAGAATACTTTCTGAAGACGGACGAAACAGGGAATGTTGTATGAAATGTACCGCGTCGAAAACTTACTAGGAAAAATTCATTAGACAATGTGAGTATATTCGAGAAGGTGGGCAACATTCAGGTTAAGTGGGCACATTTGGTAAGACGGCCACTGTCAAGCTGCAATGCCTACACGCTGAAGTATATCTTTGTATTCCATTAACTTGTCTCCACACACAGTTAAAAGGTGAACGCTGTCAGCTACTGAACCTACCATTACGCTTAAAGTTGAAGGGACATTGATAAAGACAGAATAGAAAGAACTCTTGAAGCCAGAGCAAAGGAGCATATGCCCAGATGAGAGGGAAATACATTCGCCATTAACTGTCGCTCAGTTGATGATGATGAATAGAAAATACAAAAAACGGTATTGCATCACCGTTGACTATGCTGATGAAAACTCAGGGCATGCAAATCCTCGAGCATACTTAAGTGTGGTATATGTAGTAACCCTTGGGAAGCCACAATATACGGTGTGCTGTACACCTAAATGAGTATTATGTGCATCATGATTAGCTAAAATAGGTTGGGTTGCCTAACTTGTAGTCACGTTTTAATTAAGAACACGTTTCATCATCATCATCATCATCA
>QNGE01000782.1:24558-34591 GCA_008508345.1 Paragonimus westermani | reverse complement strand
CTGACTTTCTCTGGGTTTAGTGAGCCGACGTAAAATGAGGCCAGTGAGTAACTTGGACGCAACAGACACCAAACTGATGCCTCTGTGGTTGTCACATAGACTTCGGGACCCCTTTTTGAAAACGGGAATGACTGTTGATAGGCACCAATCACGAGGTACCTCTTCAGTCTCCCAGATCGTCTGCAGAAGTTTTGTTAGTTCTGCTAGCAACCTCACTCCACCATCCTTGAAAAGAGAAGGGGAGAGGAGGTCTGGTCCAGGAGCCTTATTACGCTTCATTAACTTGAGCTCCAGGAAGAACACGTTTACTGAGCAGTCGTCCCCTCCAATATTTGGAAAATGACTCCACTGCTTTATACCGGAACTGCAGTTGTTTACTTTCGACATCTTTACTCATTGCTATTTGTGTGTACGTTGCGAAATTTAGCAAGGCAGAAACGTGGAAATTGGGAATGGCAAAAGTGAGGTGTTACGTGGTATAGAAGACCATGAGAGATATTCACAAGACGGAAAACGAAAAACAAATACGGTTAGTTTTGGTGAACAGTCTGGACAGAAACGTTACCGTGTTCATTTGAGGCACGCTCAAGAATTGTTGAAAGTACAAGATTTTGCGAATTACCCCGTTAATAGACTTGGATTAGAAGCAATTCTCCGTGTACCTGTCAGCAACTACAACATCAAGTTACCATTCACTGTTCAATACCTTCCATAGTTAGCAACGTTCATGGGCTTTGCAGAACATGTGCACTTCATCCAGTCGGCATAAAAACACAACCCTACACCCGATTAGTCGACGACACAACTTGATTTGGCTTCGTACGATTACCGAGAAGGGTCAAAATTAACCACGGGTATCAGCCTCACAGTTCTCAGCAAAATTGCCATCTGAACAAAATCGGAGCAAGGTTGTTACAACGTGCACAGTGTATACATGCACAGACACTCGCGGATAACCTTGGTGTGGGAATCGTTCGACATACATCGTTTAAAGGCTTCGATCGTTTCGTTACTGGGCCTCAATTCGAGTCAAAACAACTATCAGAATGAAGTATTGCGTGAACTGCCGACGTGTCCGCATTTCACTTGTATTTCGGTTTCATGTCAACATTCGGACGACCAAGCGCAGCTTGATAGCACTTGTCAACCGTGAGTGCAATGTGGCATCATGAACTGAGCAAGATTTTCCCAGTTTACAGGAGTTAACATGAGTGCGACTGTTTCTCACCTCCGTCGACGGATAGTAGCTGGACGATCAGCTCATTATGCGACCCATTGGACCTGGTATGACTACGGATCAGTGTAGGACAATGAGTCAAGTCAATAATATGCTTCACGCATCCCAGGAGGTGAGCGAATTTTCGTCCAAACAGGCCTAGTACTAAATTCAAAACTCGCAGCCTCATTGGTATTGCAATGATTATGACGTACTGGTCATGTACTCCGAGGTTTGCGTAAATGATGGGTAGGACAAGATCCTCAATCAACGAAACGACCGGAATTAATGGGTGTCTACCTTGACCAGCACTTGACCTAAGAAGGTGACAGTTGTGTAAAGATCGAACAGCTGGGTAGGATAATGAGGCTTCGGATCCGCATCGGATGTCAAAGTTCTGGGTTCCGTAGAAGACAGAGTAGGAAAATGACTGACCGTGCGCGGCATACCACAATTGACGAACAGTCCTTTCACTGTTCGGACGTGTTGTACGGATGACATCAAGTCACGGTCAATTATTAGATGAGCCTTCCACTTTGAAACATTGGCTAAATATAGCAGCACTTTCCCATTTTTATGATGATACGGCCACAGGTTGTAAGCATACTCACGTGGAGTAGATTGAGTGAAACTAGAGGCCACTCAGCGTACCATCACTTTTCAATCAACTGAAGTGAACATTCCCTACCTAGCATGACGTAAACGTGTAAAATGTGGTGTACCTCCATTGTGCCTAAGCACGTGTGTGAACGGACAGATATCTGGTGTCAGTGATCATAGAGACTGAAGATCAAGTGCGTTGTGAATATTTCTCCCGTCAGATCTGGCAAACAAATTGACATTTCGACACGTTCTATGCAGTCATTTACCCAAACAACTGGGGACTGGCAACCAGCAGTTCATCTTTCGTTAGTTGGTAGCGATGAATTGGGGAGAGCAGACCATCATAAGCACATTTCAGTACAACACAAACCGTTGATGCAAAGAATAATCCTAATCCACTTCATACAGTTATGCACAAAATAAATCACGAGACCTCTTGAATTGTATGACTGTGAACAGTGCGATCAGCCTTAGTTTTCACTCATTTACCTCAATTATGACTCAGATGGACCACAAAGAAGAAATACTGCGACGCCATTCTCTCACTCACCTGTTATGAAAAGAAAGGCCATAAGGCTGAGAGAAATCTAGAGTAAGTTATTCAGAAGCACCTCAGTGAGAAAGTGTGACTACTTTAAACATGTCCACTTACAGTGACAGGTTCGCAGATCACAATTGTGCGAAGTGTCCGAGATCGGCTGTGTAAAATGTACGCAAAGCTGGGAACCAGCTAAATTTAGGGGTTCAGAATGGCAGAACCCAATCTGTAGGGAAGATGCAAACGGGTTGAGAAGCTCGATTTGAGAACATTTGGAGAAGTGCTACGTGTGAGGAACCCGAATAAACATAACATGGTTTCACTGGTCGATCGTCCTCCATTTCCTTCAACTGCAGCAGCATTTCCTTGTTGACATTCAAAACCGACTGGTCAGTCGTGGTCGGCTAACAAACCAGCAAACATCCACCACAGTTCCAGAAGTTGTCTTCATACTAGTCATGCACTCAAGATTGATGAGAATGAGTGTGAATACATGTAGTTGTTATCTTCTTACTACCGTAACAAAACTTCGTTTGTGGCGAAGAAATGCACAACGAACAGAGGTCGAATCAACAAATTCAAGTGAGGTTAAACGCAACAAAGAGGCAAAAACACCAAAGAAAGCGCAAACATCGAATGAAATGGAACCCAATTTAGGAGACAGTCCTCAGGCAATCTCGGTGCGGTGCTCGTTAAAACCAGGTGCACACAGAAAAGCCAACAACGACGCCAGTCGATGGCTAACACAAAGAAAATCAAAGAAGTTCCACTAACCAGAATAGTTCATTAGATGGTTAAGAATCCGTCGCAAATTTCAAATGGAAACCAAATTTCGCGAGGTCAAGAGAAACGGAAGGACAGAATAAAAACAAGATGGGAGGTGAGCAATGCCAAAAATTGGAGCCCCAAAACTGAGTGCTGCTCGCCCCAGGGAAAGGACACGGACTCGAACGGGAACAGTTTGAAAAAGCAGGAAGGCACAAAAATCAAACTGAAAACCAAACGAGACCAACGGCAAACATACTGGCTAGGCTCACGTGCTGCTGCTGTCGCTGATGGTAGCGGTGGTCGCGGTGGATCGGAAACCAAAGTGTTTGCCACATCGACGCCCAATTCAAAATCCGAGCTACAAAATGGTACGCAAATGACCACACACACACAAGGAAGAAAAGTTGGAGCAAACCAGTCTTAAAGTTGAAAGCCCAGAGCTGTTGCACGATATACACACGTATATGGGTGTATTAATGTAACTGAACAACAACCTACATCAATGAACTATAAGAGGAGAAGGCAAACAGAACAGAGGGCTTCAGACAGCACACTGATATCTGCACTAACCATCATGTTGGGGAGTATAAGTGAGTTGAACTGTGAACAGCAGTCCGACCTCGAACGGCATAACGAACACCACGAAAGATCAAGCAAAACATACAACAACCAAGACAGGTTTGAAGCCTCCAGTGTAGTCTTATGAAATAAATGTGAAAAACTGGTGCAAAGTGAACGTTTGTTTCAGACAGTTGTTGTCCACAAGCAGATTAAACTACATAAAATATGCCAGCGATATTATAAACAAAATGGAATCACAAAGAGTAATAACAGTAATAGTTAATGTGTGGGAAACAATTCAGCGGAGGAAATAAAAACGGGACAACTTGTGAATAAACATAGGTAGTGTACCAGAAAGATCCACCCTTCTTTAGATGAGCGGAAACATTTTTAGACAATCATCAGTCACCTGATGCACGTGCGTGGAATGCGCTTCCATGGGCATTTGCAGCTAAAGACTTCGGCCAACTTTCAGTTGATACATTTCGGCTACGTACATTTGAAACCAGAAGGATCCCTTTTCAAGATAACGGAAAGGGCCGCCTAACGCATCAGAACAGGGTAACTTGACATCCGAACCTATGTACATACAAGACTGAACATCAGTGTGCGCCATAGTAACAGACGTGAAAAATAGATGGTCCCAGATCGTTCAGAAACTAGAGTTTTTGGTATCAGTTCGTGGGGGATTTTTCCTAAGTATGCACGGGTGGGTTCAACAAATCATCATTGTAGACGAACAGGTAACCCGACCGTATTTATCTGCCCCCTTCCCAGAACATGGTGTAGCCAGAAGCGAGTTCACACCCCACGTACCAAGATCAACCAAACGTTTCCAGTCTCATTCAAAGTGAGCACGTGAATGTCGGTCGGTCGTCTGAAATCCAAATCTTTGCTGTGTATTACGCAGGAACAGTGTAGTTGTATATGAAGAAGATTTACACGTATTTGGCCGGCCCAAAGACATTCTAACGAATGTCATCGCGCGACCATCACTCGTGCTTCACTGACCAACACAAACAGGGAACATCAATCAACCAACGACCAATATCACTTTCACACACCGGCGGTTGCCAAACGCTAGGTGGATTGTGTACTGTACTTCAACAATCCAGACGATGAACTAGGCTAGAAAAGGTTTAAATGTTCCCAAAATGTGACTCGAACTGCCAGAGAGAAAACGTGAATCAAAGGCAGCCCGACAAGCTCTGACGAAGTGCCACTGAAGGAAACCAAACTTCTCATGATCGTCAGCGATACAGGCATACGTAACTTACGCACGACGTTGGAGAGAGATGGACAGAGCAATTTGTGGCACCGACACGAACCCGACAGGCGCAGTCTACATGGTTTGCTCTCATTCAAGTTTATCAAACTTTCGTCGATCTGCACTGATTGAGTAGCCACTCACCCAAAGTGGATAAAAGGATTTGTTGCCGTTACTGAAATCGTGCTCATGTGATCTTTGATGAACACTGATCGTTCATTCATATACCACTTCCTACTTGTCTGATTTCGAAAATCTTAACAGCTCTTTGTCTACGGTGAACGCTTTTGTAGTACATCATTCAGACGTCAACAGTTGACAGCGTGATCAAAGAAGACCAAATCGATAGTTTCAGTTTACCAGATAACGACTTACGCCTGAACTGAACAAACATAACCTTTCTTTACAGTAGGACAGCTCAAGTCATCCATTCAAATTTCTAAAGTGGTCCATCATTCCGCGTTCCCACAGAGTGGAAATTGTTTCAGTACCTGTCGACCGGTGTACAGCGTTCAAGGGAAATCGGAAGAATGAATGAAGACCACGTGTGAAAACGAACGAGGAATGTGAGCCAGATGAATGAATGGCATTCAACAGGGATCGCGCGAACGATGTATACTGATAAGCCTGAACAAGCACCAGAATACTTCATTCGACCTCTTCTGTCACAATAAACGCCCACAGAGATACAGCAAGCCCAAGCGACAGCAATGCTTTCCGGATCTGTGCTGTAGAGTAAGCGTTGGGAGCCATCCCACCATTATTGTATCCGGCAATGCGGGACTTGGCTTAATAGTTAAGACAAACTCCTATAGGGATGGGAGCACGCTGTTAACATTTTTGAGGGCCACTTATCAAGCGATACAATAGTTATTAATATTTAAACACGAGGAGTCAGACTTTAGTTACGATGAAGATTGTCACACAGTAGCAAAAGCAAGTTGTTGGTATATTCAGACATGTGATTCAAATAAGACAGCCGAAATGGTCAATCAAGCCGATTTTGATGTGCCACACATTCAGTATCAAGATGGTTTGAAATCCAGCAGCTGGTTGTGGATCGCGAATGACACAACGATTCGGCAACCCAACGCCCTGACTAACCTGCTGGAAGCGTCTGAAACCGTAGCCTTCTACCCAACGTGATGTGCTATCACAGCCACTGATCACCATGACTAGGAGCGCGTGCCATACCCATTACAGTGGATAAGTGACTCTAAGGCACTAGATGTGCATCACGTATTTGTGTTTAACTGAAAGCCAGGCTACACTGCAAATTTGTAAAAGAGTTTGATCCAAGACTGAGAAACCCCGACCATGACAAGAATACCTATGGTCAAAGGGCCTTAACAAGACAGAAACTCAAATCTATAGATTCCGTTCGAGCGGGGCTGGCTACGAAATCCAACTGAATGCGAAAGCTGTGATCAAATGTGTGTGGTGTTTACAGTTGCACGAAATACAGCTGAAGCATGCTTTGGAAGAGAAAAACAGGTCGAAATAATCATCCGTGAAAAAAGCCGGCTATCAGCCATGTCAGACGGAGAAGAGAGGTACTTTGAATCAGAGTATACAACCCAGCTCAAAATATGCCGAAAATATATACAAATGAGTCGTGTTCGAATGGACTCGACTTCCTATCACAATCACAACGCAGTATGCAGCTTAAGCACGTCACACTAGCAGTCAAGTATGCCCAAGATCAAAGTGAGCGGTTTGCAAAGGTCAGCCCGCGTGGACCAATTATGAAAAGTGTACAGCTCCTGATCTCGGCTTGCTGCACCATCGCCCCTGTGCACGATCATTTGTTACTCTCTGTCGACACCTAACTAGCCCTTGTCAAATAGCGATGATTTTCCCAGTTAGATAGCTTATAGTAAACATAGAAGAGCGAAGTAATTAGTAAGCCCGCTGATCGTGGATATGGCCAGACTGGCGACCAATGAACTCCATCGCATCGTCACTGAATGCAGGTTGTACAGGCTTTACGTGGACACTATTGATCTGATTCTAAATGGCGACGATCCGTGGGCCACAGTAACTGTTTTCAATAAGCCACATCCTAATATCAAGTTCACCACCGGAGAACACGATAACAGCCTACCATTCTTAGAAGTAGCGTTGTTTCGTCGACCGGACGGATAAACTGATCGAAAAAAGAAGTGGATTGATCAATACGCACATTCCCACAGTTTCATACCGCTGAAGTATAAAACGAATGTGTTTCGTTGTCTAGTACAAACAACGTAAAGTATCTATACATCGGACACTCTCCGTGATGAAAAACGCCCAGGTTGACTATCAGTTAGGTGCACCTGTTGAACACTCGTTTCCCAACGATAACCCATGCGGTCTCGTTCCGGTGTGTGGAATTCACTAAGCTAAATCATAAGTTGTACTTCTAAACCGAGATAACAGCTTTCACCAGTGTCTGAATAAACCTGAATAGGTAACTAAAGTCCTACTGGACAATGCTTCATACGGGCCGCATGCATCTGCACGCAACATCTGGCCAACGTCAGACTCCGAACCAGTTAGACACAAACTGCTCACGAGACAGAAAGTCTGCGGAATAAGAATGAAAAAGAACACATCGTAAACGGAATTGACAACATGAACGCTGGGATCGTAACGGGTCCGCATGAAACACCACTGAGAGACGGGTACCCACGAGGTGAACAAAACTCCTATTTCGAATACTACCCTGGAAGATTTCAAATCAGACCTGGTCAACTGATGCTATCAATACGGATAATCTCAATCTAGTGTCAGCCCGATTACTGCCGGACATACTCAGGCTCTGGAGGAGCTCGGTGAACATAATGACATTTTTCTAACAAGCCTGAACAAATGTGCAGGTAAGGTAATTACGAACAAAAAAACTATGACAACGTGCCTAATGTGAAGTCAATGGCGCAGTGGTCAACACGGTTGCCTCATGATTGGAATGGATGGAGTTCAAATCCCGGCCGGGCAAGGATATGCACTACTGATGAACTCTAATGAGAGCGAAACTCGAGTCTAGTGCTTCTTTTCGAAATAGGCTGGCTGGAAAATCTATCTGAATGCGAAGGCTGCGATCAAATGTGGGTGATGGTCAAATTGAAAATAAGTAATTCTGTTAACACGGAAGACGAAAAGAACAGAATAAGTCTGATCGAATGTCAAATCATAGGCAGTCCTAAACAGATTTTGAAACAAAGATGAGTTACTGAAACTCAGTTTCATCGGCTCAAACTGACAGACACTCATTCCTCGTTCGTATGGCTTACCAGAAATTTGCAAGCCAGCACGAACATTGGGACCCATTCTTGACATGCGTGGTCCACTATACTATACAGCAGAAAAGTGGCTGGCAGAAGTTTTGGAACGTGTATACTGGGAACTGTCCCCATATCCCACGGGACTTATTCGATACTGTCTCTAGCATAAAGTGTCGGGGAAGAATTCAATTCTAAGGAAATACCGTTTTATTTGCTTCCAAAAAGGCCTAACTCACTGCCGTTTGAAGTGATCTTCACAGTCAGTACGGTCATGTGCCACTTCGCCCTTCACGAATGTTCTCAGCGTTTGTGCACATTTTGGCAACCCCCCTACATGCTCGCCTTTTAACTGGGGCATCACTACACTCTCGGGGATCTTTGTCTGGTCCAGCTTCTGACTGCTCGCAAACCTTTCAAACATGAACTAGTCTTTGATCGTCTTGTCTTTGGACTGAGTGACACAAAGAGAGCTCTGTCCGGAGGTCACTCTTTTTCGTGTTCATGCGTTATCTTCGGATGACTAGATTGGCCGGGAAGTTACGAATTGGTCATGTATACTCCGTAGTAACTTTTATTCCGGTATCTGTTTACGCGCTCGTATGCCGTAGATCCATTTACAACAAAAGGATGTTAATGTACGTATTCAATACATTTACTCCCTAGACGCACCTTCATTGTTCATTAACGTTTCTTTGATGCAGACCGTCGACTTCGTCCAGGAATACATTGAGCAGTCTAATGCGCGGTTCAGTATTCCAAGGAAGAAGCTGACAGAGTTCAATGCACAATTCAAAGTTAATGGTGAGTATGGCAGACAAACTGGTACAGTCGCGATGAGTTCCGCACTATGTTAATCGTTAGCTCGCATATGGACAAACTGAAGAGTTAACCATTTTGTCGTACGCCTGAGAATGAGTTTTTATCGAAGATACGATGATGACATTTCGCTGCGTTGAACCATGTTGATGAGCTTTCGTGTTTATCCCAATCCTTCAGTCGACCACATAGGAATATAACGTTTACTTCAAGGGCAGAATCAGACAGTTTCATTTGAAATGATGGATTCACAGTGCATTACAACGTTCTGTGTACCGCGAAGCGACTTGGATCGGAGAATATACTAACTGTTGTAGTTTCGTACCATTCAGGCAGAAACGTAATCACAGCCTAATAGGCACAGTGAGAAGAATTCCGTCACGGTGAGACTGGACCTTGACGTGGTGTGACGGCTTGCGCATCTCGATTATCTTTTGGGCTAAACTGAACAGAGTTACTCATTCCAGGCAGGCCAACAGTCTTCTGGTCCTCCAGGTTGGAGGTTGGAAGATGGTTGGCATCTCTTCCTGAAAAACGTACCATTTCTGGTACACCGCCACCCACCCGCTGCCTTGCGATACAGGCTATTGAGACAAAGGCTTTGGTTGAGAACCCTAATCGTTCTCCTGTCTAGGTCTGGGCGTCCTGGCAATATCTCAGCCTACACACAACCATGAATACTCACAACATAAACAATTCCATACTGCATCGGTCGTCTCGCAGTATAAACCGGGTCGCCCTATCTGTTGCATACAGTAGGGTGGATAGGCGAAAACATGCTACTGCTGACTCCTCCCCCACTGTCTTATCAAATTTAGCTCTCAGGCCCCTCCCGATTCCCAATTCTGATAACTTCTCTGCAGGTCCGACACCAGATATAATTAATCATATTAAACACTGTCGATAAGTCCCACCTCTCGCCACTCAGTCTCAGACCTCCCTCGTCCTGTGCTTCGACCTAGAACGCAAATTAATATAGGTGCCTTCAACGTTCGTACTCT
>QNGE01000782.1:0-22221 GCA_008508345.1 Paragonimus westermani | reverse complement strand
CTTCATGGTTGTGTGGCAGTTAAGCATTAGTGTGAACCACTCATGTATTGTTGTCTGTGATGATGATGATGTGAGAAGAATTTGCGCCACAAACATCATATCAAGCGCTAACGTTTATCACCGATATTGTATTAGAAATCGGCTATCCTGATCATTTTACCAGTAACATGTTCTCAGCATACCCACACGATGGGGTCACTACACTGAAATCCGATGCGTTGGGTACGAAACAGATCAACGTATAAAAGAAAATGCCGTAAGTTGATAGCGTTCAGCCCTTACAGCTCCGTCGAACTTCGAAGGAAATCACAAGGTATGACGCGGTGTGGTGAAGTGTGGGCCCAAATCAACCTTGTGTTGTTCATACCTGACGGAGGTTGTGATTTACTGGACCAGAAAACCACAATTACTCTCAGGCAAACTGTATACGCATAGAACAGCGGAATAAAGCGAACACATCAGTGACAATACCACATAAGTGGAATTTACCAATATGAGCTGCGTCGCTCCGATGGATGAAATTCTCGAGTTATGATTGAAAAAGGATAGAGGGGAAAGTAAGCTCGAAGTGTAACGAAGACTCGCTCTTGTGTGCATTTATTACAGCCGAACCAGTATGAACGTCCCTTATCCTGCCTAGTAGAGCATCGAGCAGACAGCACAGGCAGCACTCCGAGTACTGCTTTATAAAACCCGCTTCGATGAACGCCACAGATCATTATTCCATAACCGCTTAATTTCGCTAATACAGTCTACCCAAAAGTTGGATACCACAAGTGAGGCACAAAAGAATCCAACAATGATGGGTTCTGATTTGAAGGGTCATAGTGCACATCCTGTAATAGATAACATTCATGTTTTGAGCGCGCTGAATAGTGAAATGCTATCAACATGCAACTGAAAACGGGCACTGGTACAACTACCGCCGCCAAACGATGACAGACGGTGCGTAACATCTCTAGGCTGAGATGTGCATATAGGTCGTGGCGGATACACCTCATAGAACGGCTACGAGGAGTACTCCTAAACGTTCTTGGATCCCGAGAAAGAATTGAGTGCAACACCCTCAGAACCACACATTTCTGGGGACTTCTTAAGTACGATTGTTGTACACATACACAGAGCGCCGGACACCTCTCTAGCAGCCCGAGCCGAGCAAACCAAGGTAGACACTCGTTCTAACATTAGTAACACTACGAAAATTCACCAAAAGTCAAAACGTGACGAACAAACACGTTTTAGATATGTCATCTTCGGGTAAAATGACTGCATTCGCCTAGGCCACACCTACATGTAATTGGCACATCAACTATTGTCGTTGGTGTCCTTCCAGCAATGCATGTAGTAATACTAACGCAAACAACACAAGGCACATCCTTCCTGTTGGACTCAACTATGATAACTGCTAGACAACATTTGTTCAACATGTGGTCCCAAAAAGAAAAACGGAGAATTACAACCACACAATGTTTGACGTTCCTCTAACCTTCTGATTCGATTAAAAATGCAAATCGTCATGCCCCGTGTACATTTCAGTGTTTTTCTCCATGTAATAAACGTTTTGGCATGGAACAAATCGACTTTTGTATTGAGTGCAGTTAGTGGGATCAGTCGCATTCTTCTCTGGGTGTAACATTTCCTGTTTCGTTTACTTCAAAGCGCTAAATTCGGGTCCCGATAAAACGCCCTTTTACCCCATTTTCGATTCCGATTGGTTCCGGGTGCTTGCAGAACAGATGCATGCATACTCACACACAAGCTTAGAGGGGGAAAACTGTTCAGTAATGAGGTGGTTGGTTGACAAGCCAAAGGAGGTAGAATCAGCTAAACGAAAGAATGAGGCCGATTGGGAAAAAGTGAGTATTTATCTCTTACTCCGTTGAGTAAACAAGAACGTTCATCGCGTTCTATTCTGAGGCACCTGTGACACTAAGATCACTTAAAGGAAATTGTACGGCATAAGTCGGAAGCACCAACATTATGTCGTCTTTCAGGATCTGACGCCAAGCTGACAAAGCTTATGATTTCAACAGACATTTTTGCCATTCCAGCTCCCCAAAGACTGCGAAATTGACGACTATGTCATTTTTAAAATTCCACGAAACTGATTACACAAATAAATGAGCTCCGTGGCGCTGCTTTTCCGCATGTACAAGCATAATTATCCTGGGCTGAAGCAACATGAAGTTTCCTACTTTTGGAAGAAAGCCAAGCCGTCGCACCTTGTCTACAGCGACCAATTCTAGGGAACATGAAAATCGGTCATGTGCATGCAATGAGGGTGATTATTTTTGACCACATTTATGCACTATGTGAATAACTGTAACAACGTGTTATAAAAGAATGGTAAAGAAATCTTATTCTATTATCACTACTCAGTTTACATTACGCACCCGTAAAATAGTTCTGGCACAACGGCCGTTCCTTCTGATTGTACGTTCAAATCACATTGGAAGTCGGTAACCTTTGGCAACAGGTCGACGTTTTTCCCGCACAAATAATATGAGCTTGTTCACCTACTGAAGAGGTTTTGCAAAGCAGAGGATTGTGTCAGTTGAATCCGTCCGATCCTCTCTGGTGATTGCATTTTCTTGATATTTCTAAACCATCTTAAACGTGGGAGACTTCAGCATCTGATTAATGAAAGCAGATTTACAAATCCACTGATTCATTTGACCGCTCAAGATACCCTGGACACATCTGCAAGGATTATAATCATTCTCTCGATCTGAATGCTCGCATTCCACCGGCATACTGACGTGGCTTGAACCTAGACAGATCTGATGTGCTGCAGTGCGATCAGTCGTGAAATCCATAATGCATCCGTGTGATCTTGGTGAAGCCCCACTCTCTTCCAAAGGACTGACAAGTGAACGGTATGTACAGTCGTAAATATGCTCGGCCTCCTCGGTGTCCAGGTTGATTAAGGCGGGGGTGGTGAGAGCATTACGCTACACCCCGAGGTTCGTCCAAGGCAAGACATTGAAGAGCGTGACGAAAGACAGGCCGAGGTTTGGGTTTGACTAAATGTGGATTAAGATTTGGTTAGCTGAGGTATGTAGTGCACGTGGACGCTTACTGTGTACTCACGTTGAGGTTACTCCCATCGGTTTTGGTCACATTCAATTTGAGGTAACTCTCACGTGCCACGAGAGTGACGGTGGCGTGAACGAGCTCAAAGCATTGGTCTGAATGAAAGAAAATATTGTCGTGGTGGCGGTGGTAGAAGGGTTACTCGCTGAAAAGCGGTTGTATTAAATGTCAGGATAGTCATTTTTCGTTTTTTGCGGAACGCCCATGGTTTTCGCAAAAACGGCCTTTGTATGGCAGTGATCCTCAGAATAGGGTCTTTCTGAAGACAGAATTGTAACGAGATGGGACTTCAGCAATCGGGCAGAAAGACAGTGGGTTATACAAACCACAAATTTCTCATATCAATAGCGAGCACGTCACCGACTAACGTGTCCAAAAATCTACAAATAATGCTTACTAAGCAGCAATCCAGATAACAAATATTCATCACTGATATCACTTCTCGAGCCTGTATACCCGGATGATTCTGAATCAGAAACCACTGCCGCGATGGACAGAAGAGTTAGCCGTAGGACGCAAATGCAAAAGGATCACGTACTTAAACAATTGATTGGTGTGACAAAAAAGTTTGACCGCAGAACAAGAGGAGTCCACCTGGAAGACGCGTCGCACTTTGCAAAAACCGTGAATAGTTTGTCCAACAGAGCGAATGAATTTCACAGGAGAAATGGGCGTTAGCCGAACAATTTTGTTCGAAAGGAAGGCTATGTTCGGAGAGCAAAGCCACCTTGCTACCTGACAGCTGCGATCAGCAAAAATGACGGAATGTGGGATTTATAGAAGGCACGGCCCCGAACAAGTGAAAGAAACGATGATTCTAAAAGAACTTGCAGAAAAGCCTTGTCATGACAGATAGCCACGGTCGATATATTTGCACACGATGATAGACAATAAAATATTTCTGAGTATTTCTAAATCGAGTGAATAAGCATTACCACCAGAAATGAAGGCATCAGTAAGCTACGAGCATAAACTAGTCGTTATGACATACCGGAGATATTGTTAAGTGGTAATGGGCTTCCGTTTATGTGCAGTTAATTCGACATGTTTGCAAACGGAATAGGAGTTCAAGGATTGGACAAGTAGCTCGTATTATAGTCAATCAAAAAGAAAGCCGAAGCTACAGTTGAGGCTGCTAGAAAGCTGCTTCACCTTGCTTAAGAGTCAGAGGATTCGCATCCAATGCTCTTAGAACAAACATGGTAAATGAGGTCAACGGCTACAGCGTAAAGCAAACGACTTTTTGGGAGGTGGGAAGTGGAATGCTGTGTCTTGGCATACTGGATGTTCAACAGGACCCACAAGGACACGGATTGCAAAGAAAAACGTACTATGGCCGTGAGATTCGGGAACTTGTTTGCTTTAAACTAAGAGAGCATGAGCCATGAGAGAAGTATATAGACAGATTAGTGAAAATAAAAGATTGCTTACATTTGACGGGACAGATTTTACTGAAAAGAGTGTAACGTACTGGAAGCCCTGAAGGACTATGAAGGAAAACGAGTGAACAAGCGTATCAGCGAAGGAAGGGTGTAGTGAAACCATATTGGAGCATATTCCTCACCGGAGAACGTGCAGTCGCTCAAAGCTCACGTAAAAGCTGAGGTCGATCAACGTCGGTCAATCAGAACAGCAGTCAGCTGTTACGCTGAGCTTGTTCGTAAGGGACGGTGGGCAAAGCAATTCGCTTGAACGTGTGTCGGATTTAAACAACGGAATTCTTTGAATCGAAGTCATAGAAAGCCACAACGAACTGATCAATCGAAACGCAGCAAGAGTGCCGGTTGACAACAACCAGTACCTGAGACAGTGTTGCTTCCCTATAGAAAGTGTGTTGGTTCTCTGATAAGTTGAGATTGTTCAGTGCTGATTTGACCTTCACCGTTCTGATTTTTCGATGCATTAGCTAAGTAAGCGATAAACAGCACCATACACCCATATACATTACCGAAACATGCTCCATAATGTTCAGCTTCAAACGCACAGTAAGCAACACAAATGACTAATAGTCGTCAATGATAACAAGCTCCTGTAAAAAAGGAAAATCTGCAGCGCTGAACAGGCGAAGCAAACAAGAAACTCGACCATTTCACACTGAGTGAATGAGCAACTTTTCTACACGAAAGTCGGTGTTCCGGTTGACAAATTTAACACCGCTCACACATGTGCGCGCTGTCTGTCATTTCAATAGTGCCACTTGCTCGTGTCGAATTAAGGGAGTGATGCAATGATCAGCACGCCCGTTTCACGAGAAGGCGAGCAGGAGTTGAATTCAGGGTGAAACACGAATCTAGTGATTGTTTTCAAAAAGGTCTAGCTGGAAAGTCTATCTGAACGCGAAAGCTGTGACCCATTGAGCATGGGGTTTAATTCATGCTTCGTTTTGAAGTCGAGCCCTCTGTCACTAATTATTAGGAGCGGTGTACTACAGGAGTCCTCCAGTAGTTGCCGAATTTTTGCGCATGCTAATTTGCTTCTCGACACTCACGATCTGGGTAACCACTGCTGAACATCTTTTCATCATCGATTTACCGATTTTCGAACAAGCATGACGTTCTGTCCGGGTTTAACTCATCGGACACGATATCCGAGCAATATTTACAGCTGAACAGATGAATAACGCGGTTAATTCGGAGTTTCCCCTGAAAGAAAGATCATTTCGTTGTTTCATACACTTAACGAGTTGGTCTACATTGCCCGATTTTTCCATGCATGTTGTCGACAGATTCCGTTAAAAATTATCCGAAAGCGTTGTGCAGTTGTGCTCATTACCTTTTCGAAAAGATAAAGACAGGATAGTTTGTAACACTAAGTGAGAAATGATGATCAGGTGAGCGCCCAGTATTCATCAATGTTGTGTGTATATTCTGGCACTGATACCATCCATGTTTCGCCTTCGTGGTAATGGTCCGTGCAAGAGACCAATATTCACGTTAGACAACTTGAGATAGAACAAAACTATTTCTGATGAGTAGTCGGTGATTTGGTTTATTTTCAAGTTGAACTTCGTCCACACTTGATCGCAACTTTCGCATTCAGATAGACTTTCCAGCCAGCCTCTTTCGAAAAGAATCACTAGACTCGAGGATATGCGAGGATATACACTACTGACGAGCTCTAATGAGAGCGAAATTCGAGTTTAGTGCTTCTTTTCGAAAGAGGCTGGCTGGAAAGTCTACCTGAATGCGAAAGCTGCGATCAACTGTGGGTGATGTTCAACTCAGAAAAAAAACTCTTCCTATCTAAACATTTCACGAGGCTCTTGTGATCGTGTAATACAGTATCCCAGGAACAACCGTCTACCGTACGGTCAAAATGAAGCCACTGTAGCTGAGACAAATCACGCGGGTCGATTTCATAACACATGGTATGTCGGTAGTTTCGTGTGTTGAAGCAAAAATAACCGAGCGTATATGCTTCTGCGTGTATCGCGAACATATACAATGAAACCAGTTAAGCAGAAGTGTGCCCGAATCGATTACTTTCACTGTTCAAAAATGCAGAATTTCCAGAATCTCGAAGCGCTTGACCGATGGGATCGAATTCTGTCAAACTGAAACGAGGAAGTTGCAAAATACCATGGATCTGGCTAATGTGAAAGTGGTTCACTCAGTACAAATCGAAAAGTAGATTTCACCGAATTCACCGATGTAGTGTTGACAATCTCGTCCGACATGACATTACCACGCGACGCCCAGCTGTTATTGAAGCAACCACGATGACGACGGATCAGATGAATGGTCGTTTCACTGAGCATCAGTGGGTGCACACCACACCGAACAGAGAAGTGATATGAAATGTGATCTAAAAACGGTCAGCGCGCCCACGACCACACCCACACAAACGTGGTATCATGGTCCGCCAACCAGTCAAACAGCAACCCAACTCAGAGTGGGCCAGGAAGCCCTCAAAAGCTTGAAGTAACGCACAGGTCCGAGAACGGTGCCCGCAACATTCGCAGGGTTGGGTCAGCTGTTTCGCACTACGAAGCTGCCAGGGGTCCAAGATGGCTACCAAAACGTTTAATTTAGGTATCTTAATCGCTGTCGAATAGCCGCAAACGCAATTACTAATATCGTCGGGTGGTAATATTTGTAGATTTCCCAACAGACTCGTGTCTAAACAAACAGAGCAACTACCTACCATATGATAAGAGATAAGAACACCATAAAGAAGTTCCAAAGACCTACAAGGAAAGCACTACACTTTCAAATACTCTACGAACAAGGTCGTGGGAGTGCAGAAGCAAATCGTTGAAGACAATCACATCAGCAACTCAAATATTCATCGTTTTGATATCATGTACATTCGCGTGATTAGTGTAGCAAATTCCCAACCTATTGAATTACTTTTTAACCTCGCTACTGGACTGCTGATAACTCGGGGGTATATGCTGTTTTGCAATCAAGAGGGTGCGAGACTGACGGTCTGAAATGGCATGCTTGAAAAGCATAGTACTGGACCTCACCTTTTTAAACTCTTTTCAGAGATGAGGCTAGATAAAAACTATCTAGAAATTGTGACCTTTCATTGTGGATTGAAAACCTATCCAGTTCGTCACGCGTTTAATATCGCCTTCAGAATGTCCGCGTGCACAACCGCAACACGCTTTGTGTAAGGAATCATTTGGACAACAAGCAGTATCCAAAGTTTGACAGACTGAAGGGTCGTCTACATCGCCGTTCACTCTTTCATTGTGGGTATTAGAAACATGGCATTTACACTGCATGCCGAAAAAAAAATTGGAGACGTTGCGAGGAAACGGTAAGAACGAATGATTGCCCGAAACTGGTCGAATAACAACGCGTGTTATGCTGCCCCGCTGATATGTAAACATAATTTTGGACTATAGTTTCTTTGTAAAAACAAATTTCACTATGGAAAAGACATGCGTAACCCTGTTTTTACTGAAGTTCGCGGTGGATCGGTCAAGCTGCAATAGGCTGTGGAAAATCCCTATGAATGCGGCAAATTCTAGCTAAGGACAATCTGAATAGCAACGGTAATCTGGCGACAGTGCAGATCATACTGATCGGAACTGGACAGGAGTATTGTATACTTCAACCAAAAATCAAGATTGTACAAATGCAGTAACCTGGAGGATGAAACTGTGAAGCAAACTTTGTGCGAATGTTTTCTGATAGACGTCTTATTTTAACTTATTGGGTACCATCCCTGTGAACATCTCTCTCCCGTCGTAGCGTCATTGTGACGAACGACCAATTCACAGGCGCGAGTGACCCAACATTCAGTGGAATATATCAACGCGGCAGTAAGGTATGTCCAGAAGCCCACAGCCAGTGGATTGCGGCGAATGGACGAGCTGTCGCGCAAGAGAATCGCATCAATGGGCGGGGAGTGGCAGGAAAAAAGGCTCCAACAGAAGGCGGCAGCCGCACGCGTACCAGACAGAAGTGCACATGACCTGTGAGTGGAAACCGCCGCCGTGTTGTAGACCGGAATTCAAGTTCATAAACGCGAGCGCGCGAGTGGTGTGGATACGTGTAAGTTGGACAATGCAAGCAAGGTTGTTAATATAAATGCCTAAGTGAAAGTTATTAGAAATTACACCATATTGTGTACCCCGAACTCGGTTGGATGCTTCTAACAGAAGGGCAATGAACACTCAAAAGATTCAAAGACAACTTTTAAAGCGCCCAAAAAAGCTCACACTCGACCTGCTGAAAACGATTCGCAATATGCCGGAAGCGTTGCACAAATTTCCATGTGGATAACGGGCGCGCGCAAAAATACTCTTCCTTATTTACACACGATAGACGTGATCACACTTCACGGTCTTGATTCCGGATATCTATTCCCATACATTTTCCTTTTATGTTGGATCAAACCCGAACCTTTTGGTACATTTCGAAATGAAGTTGGAAAACAACCCATCCTGCGGAGCACACACATGACGCCTTAAGGTCAATCACGCACACCCATGGACATCACGGACTGTGTAAGTCGAAGTTTCAGAGAGAGGCTGAGGGCACACGATATGTACAATTAAAAACTATACCCTTCAAATGAGGACAGTCACGAAATTTTGTTAGAAGGTCGGATCTACTTGGTCGTGGTTAAAAACCTGCATGGTTGGATTCAGCAGAGAAAATGACAGACCTCACAAATGTAGGGGGGAGCTAACCATCCCTTGGAATTCAAAGGGGTGTACAGTGCTAACTTGACCACAATGTTACAAAAATCATAATTTGACTGAAAGGTTTTGATAAAAACCATGTCCCGCAGTCGAGTTGAGGATGACCCAGTATTGAATAGAGAACGGTATAAACTAGTGTTCTGATGGCAGTACATTATAATCTCAACTGCTTTTGACAATATTCAAATATGAGGTATGCATGCATATTGGGGAATGTGGGATGGACAAAAGACCTTGATAATAAACTAAATGTTAACGAAAACGAAACGAACCAGCAAAACAGACTCCACTAACCGGTGCCTGTTAGCGTAGTCCAATTGTAATTTTGTAAACAAACTCGATTTGAGCAACTCGTTCAGTCGACTCAAGTGTGGCGTCGCCCGACTTGTAGCTTTCAAAGCACTACGAAAGATAGGGAAAAAGTGCATACAGAGGTAGACGTCTGGAGTGATTGAGGAATCTTGGAAGGTCGGAATTAAAGAACTATCGGGTTGCACGCAACTTTACATCAACATGATAAAAAGTGATTATTGTCCGTTTTTCTCGGTAATGGCATGAAAAAACATTCATGATCTATGAAGAGGACGTTGCAACAACATCGACAATTGGACGTGATCTAGACGCCACAAAAAACGTCAGTTTCATTACAATAAAGACGACTGCGTCAGCAACTGCGTGGTGACTGCTTTTCTGTCAGCAGAGTTCCCATGAATATTAACGGCTTCGCGCTGAGTTTGTATGATGATACGGTAAGCGACACAACTGGATTGAGCGGAGTGTCTATCACTATGTGGCGTTTTTCAAACCCAGCATGCCGATCTGCTATTCGGACGTTGTGATGACAGCACTCGTAGCGAGACTGCGTGCGACAATCGTCATCGCAAATTTCGGTCTGTCCCACGAACGCAAATGTTAACACAACTGTTGGCGCACCGCCAAATCAAGCGAGAGTCACACGAAGAACAAAATAGCGAATGTAAAGCAACACCTGTAAGACAGCAGCAAAAGTACGATTAAAAGTCGGTCACAATTTTCAGCCACAGCATTGTTGATGTGACCGCCTTTGAAATACTGACCGCAAGGAAGTTGCCTTTTGGAAACAACTTAAAGGATACTTTTGATAAACCGTCATTCGTGGTAGACTGTCAAACATTCTTATTGATATCTACTTGGGGGGAAGATTGATGTCGAAAATTCTCCCTACAGATATTTTTTTAGCCATATGGAAAAAGTTCGAAATAAACTACGTTTGTAACCTGTCCGTGCAAATAAAGATAAGTGAAGGTGCCAGCTTCTTTGTGCTACCCTAGGTTGTTCAATGACCGAGTAAAATAGTTGTCAGCAACTTTTTATTCATAAGGAACTGACAAATCAGTGGGAAGAGTTAGTGAGAGTAAAGAGTTAGTTGAAATGAATGTAGTTAGTAAAATAAAGATAGGATCGACATATCGCTTAAGATACGGTTAGTGGAATGTGTAATTTAGCATTCAACCACTTCTAGGGATAGTGTGCCCAACGCCGGCTCCAAAGAGCTGCCATAGACAAGTCACCTAAGAGTTTGTGTGTGCACTTGTCAAAATCACACGGTCAACTCGCGATGCATAAAAAATTCATGACGTTACGCCGCTAAGAGGTCGTGCGCGGTACTTCCTAGCCAAATAGGCTTGTCTATGAGCGCATAGAGACAACGGCGCTACATGCATTGCAACTGAATTTATACGGTAGTACTGTTACCTGACTTTGCACTGGTGAACAAAACTGGTCGGGATGGTTCACTATATTCAACCTACACATAATTGTAAAATACATTGTCCTCCCGTTGTTGTGTTAGTAGACGTTAAGTCACCACACGGCCTTTGATTACTTTTGCTCCTAATGGATCCGAATTAAGATCCTGTTCTTTTGTATGCTATGTGATTGATAAGAATGCATCCATGGATGGCATCTTCTGACTTCCGGGCCCCATCGTATTAAGCTTATGTCGTTATTGGTATTTCGGTGACAATAACACGAGCACCCACTACCAATCCAGTTGACATTTTTCACTCTGCTATATGTACAATTACGGCCGGTCAAGCGTTCGTTGCACAGCTCATGAATACCAGGTTCCTCTGCGCAGTCCGTTTACGGAATACTGTGAATCGTCCAGTTGCTGTCTTACGTGATCCTGCAAGTACCCTCATTTGTTCACTGGATTCAACCGAATTCCCGTGGAATTGGGAATCTTATCATATATAATCGATATAAAATGAAGGGCAAACTAAGGGCACCGAAAGATACAACTGATCACAGTTACGACTGCGATGGAGTGGTAAATGATGACTGGATTGATTATCAGCGTTCATGTAAGTTTGCGTCATCGACCATTGCCAAAACATCAACAGTAGCAACAAACAACAAACGGGCACATTCGGTGGCGGTGGTGTTAGCCAAATCCCAGTCATCTAAGAATTCATTGACCCAGTTTAAAGAGCACGTCTGTCAGCTCATTGACTAAGGTTGATTCCCATCAAGTGAGAATACGTAGGGATCGGATGCTTTGTGATGTTTTTGAGAACCCGATCTGAAATGTGACTTCTGTCCCTAGGATGTAGGAACAGCAACAGACCAATGAGCAGACGGGGAGCATGAAAGCGTGGTCGGGGGCGCAAGTTACCAATTGAACTGCTGTTGGGAATGCAAGGCCCAGTATCATAAGCGGTACTGCAGGTTTACATATTGCTTCGGTCACACTTGACCTGCCGTTACTTGTTGCTCGAGTGAGATGGAAAGGCTTTCGGGAGCTCCCGGTGGCAGATTTGTTCCCTCCCGACAATGAGTTCTAGACGAGCAGTACTGCGTACTGAACTGTACTCGTTGTCGGGCAGAGTATCCAGGCGAGAAGAAGTTCGAGTGATCGCATAGAAACCCGGAGGTCGGTAGCTGTATATACTACCACGTGAGGCGGCACCACACTTACGCGTATACATGCCGAGCATGTGCCCAGCGTGTGTCAGTGTCGTCTGGCAGACAGAGTCCTAGACTAGAAGCAAGCGCGCTCGGGAAGGTCTAGAGCGCTTGTGGATTGGAGGACGGGACATACAACGAACTATCGAAATGCCAGTACACGATCGGAATCCAAACAGATGCTTCAGGTTGACTCACAGTCTTGGAAACAGCCACGCTGTCGAGAACTGAAGCCAGGTGGTCACTCTGTATTTACGGTTGTTTCCTTCATAGGGATCCCAAGTGACGCATATAGTGGTCAGTATGTCGAAGCACACAGTTGTTAGTACAACGCTGCAACACGCATTCACGATTGCGTGTTCCACGAGTACCGTATGAATGCAGGCCATCTAAGTCACTTGTCGGCCTGTCTACCTGAACGTTCAATTCAGGCAGTATCGCAATGCCATTCCGCGGTGCAGTGTACAGAAGTTTAGCAAACCCGTGGTAACATCAGGCCTTTCCAGCGTTTGGACTACAACCTGCGATAGCGTACGCCGTAATTACAAACAGGCAGGGTTTTGGACGAAAATATTTCAACGCCCCAACCGCGCCTTCAAGCCTGACAAATTAAATGCGGCTGTTGATAGTTATCCGTTCAAGCAGCGACTTCTTTATGCACGTGTTTTGAGCAACCGGAACACCGGCTTTGTCAGCGGTACGAGCCACAAGATACCCAGAAAATCGCACACTGGGTGCGCATTGTGAAGCAGACGATGGAGACTGAGGGTGTTGTTTTACGCTAAAATCCTGGAACCCTGATTCAGTAAGATAGTGGACATCAACAACAATGGTTTCCAGTGTATGTAGCGGAGAAGCTTGTTGATCATTCTACATCAGTATTTCAAACATCGAAGATAGTGAGTTTAATCAGTAATCGAGAAGCAACGAAAACTTGTATTAGTCAAGCGAAAGGCGTTTGGTACACACCTATAATGGCTGTGACATTCTTCGCCAAAATCAAGTAAGACAACTCTATAAACAAGATTGGTGGTCGATCAAATAAAGAAGGATTTAACATAGGGAAAAGTGTGGTAAATTGTTTTGGTGTGGTGGAGTGTGACATGATAGAAAAGCCTACCGATGTTACTTCAGTCAAACCTACAAGGTTAGAAAATGAGATTAAATTCGTAACTAGTGATAAGTTCATAAGTTGCTGTCAGGGCAGAATGCTTCCCAATTGCCCAGGCCAAAGAAAGGGGTTGACTTGAGGGGAACCCGGAACCTTAACTCACAAGGCGACAGGGTAAAATACGCTGTTCGTAGCCCATTGGGGGTCGGCTGCAAATAGTTTGGTTCTTAAACATTCGGATGGAGCCCGTCTGTCAAGGATGCCCATTTCGCCCTGCATAAGGTGGCGACAGAAGCAGCCCAGTCGATTTACAGAGATGGTGGATCTGATGCGGTAGATGTGCTCAACTAGAGAATCAAACGACATATGCCTTTTGTTTCCTGAGCCGGTGACAAAGGCGTTTCATGTCCACCGAATGGAATAGTTATTCAGGATACCCAGCGCATTTTTCATACCAGCTGAAACCCGTGATAACCAAAGTGGTTCGTACATCTACGAGATTTGACCGAGGCCAGTGGAGACCGAAGACGTTCGCACACCAGCCAGACGATATGTTGCTCTCATCGAAATAAATAAAGCTCTCTTATGGCAGGATAACATGCACCATTACGTAGTATCGATAAGGAGTTTATGTGGTACTCTGTAGAAGACCTGGGGGCCAACCGTGGGTCCATTATGTCCTGGAAGTATTATTGCCAATTGTCCGCGACTGCTTACTCACTCAGACAATCCCGCTTATTCCCTCTCACGGGACACTGAGCTAGCTAACCCGATTACCCGGGTACTGGGTTGTTTTCAAAAGCAGAAGGAGAAGTGACTAAGCGCAGTCCAATCGATAAAACAAGGTGCTCTTAAACCATTGGATTCAAGCAATTATAAAAGCTTTCAGCGACTGACAACAGCAGACAACGCGGGATAGGGCGCTCATTTGTCACCGGAAACGGTCTGCATAACCGTGGTGTCTACCATATTAAAACTGTAGTATTACAACAGAACTTCTACAGACTAATGAAGTCAACTATCAACCACGACGGTGAGGTCGTGTCGACCTTATCTCGATTATCTCGTAGTTGTTTAGACGGCCCTAAAGTAATTAGTTCACAATCGGTCAAGTGCAGGATAGCAGCGAACGCCTTTCTGCACAACAGTTGAAACAAAAGGTATGCGTTTGTCCCGGGCAGAGCCCAGGCAGTGTGGCGGAGTCACGATTGTGAACAGTTGAGTCGCACACGAAATGAACAACCAAATTTCTCCGACCCCGAACAGAAGTACAGGGGACGGCTCGGATTTGAATACCGAACTATTGACGGTGCAGTCTCTTGTCTTAACCCCTCGATGAACCGATCACAATTACGTTCCAGTGTCCAAGAACAAGTCAGCGAACACGTCAGATAAACATAATGAGGACCATCGGACTAACCTCACAGCATAATCCAAATCAAAACATCTTCCTTGCAAATCGCACTGAAGTTGTAATACCTTTGCCTGTCAGTATAAACAGTTGATTTCGAGAAAAAAAACGTAAGCCTACCCGCTCGTCCAGGAGAGTTGGAGTGCACTTGCGAACATGTTCCTGTATTCTGAAACAAGCTAAAGATGGTTCGTTGGCCAATGTGACAAATGAATCGGTAATATCTTGGCAAACTAAAAAGTACAAGAAAGTGAAGAAAGAGTTCAAGGAACCAACCTTTCTGACACTGTGGATCAATCGTGCTGCTGATGTTTTCGGCTGTAAGAACCTGTTTACTGACACCTGAACAGGAGGGTACACACGCAATCAAACAATAGAAACTGACCTTTCCGATTTAAAGAAAATAGCATACTTTTATCCATAATGAAACTTAGTGGAAAAGATACTCATATCGATTAGCCTTTGTGGAACTGCATTGGCTCGAGAAGATCTGATCAAAGAGACAAACAGAGTAATCTTGGAGTAACGATCACTCAAATTGCTCTGTCAATTGCATTTACTCATGGATATGCAAAATAAGATTACAGTGTGATGCTGAACATACCCGAATTCCATATATATCTACAAAGCTAGAAATCCTGTTCGTTAAGGAAGAAGCTTGAGATACTTAATCTTCTGCTACAGAACCAAGGTTAACATGGAGATGTTCTAGTAAGCCAGCACCTAGTGTTGTATAACAGGCAGTTTCGTTGTGAGTAGTATACTACTCACAAGTAGTGTATTACCCACAGGGGACATTCAGGAACAAAAGGACAAGTCCCAAACACGACGGACAATAAGAGACTATCGGAACAGTGTGTACATGCTGTGTGAGAACTTTCACCAAGGCGAATGACAACGTACTGTCACCCAATGTATGTGAGTGCATGTCTGCCGTGCAAATGAGTGTACGCGTTTGTGGTTTAGTTTTTGACATGACCTGTACGGAAGTTTGCGCAATAAATCAACTTGCTGGCCAAGCGTCTTTTGCGGACGCAACACTAGAACTAAAACTAACCGAAAAATTAAACAGTCCTGTGTCCAGGGTAAAATGGTAAACACTCAAAAAGACTGGCCATATTACACCAGGAGTTAGTTTGAACTACTCACGATTTGTAAGTGGGGTTCTAGCTTCACGTTTTCTTGATCATTTTTGGTGTAATGACTATAAGAGCCTCAAAGTGGACAAACTCAAACGGATCATACCGGGACTACAACGAGGGGAAAGCTTACACTGCTTAATGAAACAGTCAGGTCACAACTTGCCACTGCCGTAAAATAAATCTCAAAAAGTTGAGACCACTACCAGTAAAATATGTTGGATGTGCTTTATTAAATGGTGCAACACGTATAACTAAACTTCTAGTTTTTCAAGAATGCGCAATAAGTCCATATTCGATAAGAATCATAGTTCATCTATCTTATTGAATAGGACCAAACAACAGGCAAACCCCATCGTGAAATAACTTCTAAGATGACATATTTACCGATTAAAACCACATCGAAAAGCAATCGGAAGCTTGGAGAATACGTGTAAGCCGTTACACTTTTAAACAGAACGTGAATCTTGAAGAAAGTCAGGCAATCAGGGCACCGTGGGTGGACCACACACACCACGCATTCATGAATCACTACTTTGATACAGCAAGTCCAGAACAACAGCTTGTCACGTTTGGTTCGCGAGGACTATGTACCGACTAATCATATTTTTCCCTCCATCAACGCAACCAGTCACGTGTATTTTTCGAGATTCTGGTGCGGTTTCGATGGCAGTACCACACTACTTACAAGCTGTCTCGCGATACTTTAGGTCAGATAAATTTATTCGGCAAAGTGAACGAAGTTTACATGGTCTTTTTATTGGAACTCTGATTATGGGAACCAGTATCGAGCAGAATCCGGGATAGAGGGATGTTCACAATCACCCACACCAACTAGCCTTCCAATTAGATGCGTTATATCATGTCGGATTTACAAGGACTACTGAAGCAGTGCTTCCAGGAGTACTTTGAGAACCTGCGCCCCACAGGTAGCATAAAAAGCGCCACAGTTTCGCACCATTCGTATACAAGACGATGGAGAGTGACTTAACGCTAGAAAATCGCACACAGATTAAGTAAAGTAGCGGACTCAGCATGGAACCCTGTGTCACGCCCGTAGAAGCAGTGAAGAGGTTATGTAACGTGCCACTCAATTTAACCGTACTTGTTATAAACAGTATCCAAACTGCGGGCAGATCTCGTTGCACAGGTGGACATTATTAACTTTGTCAAGCAAGACATCAACTTTATCGTAAGCTTCTGTAGAGTCTAAGACGACATTCAGCGGAAAGCATTTCTCAGCAGCTTTCGTCAGTGAGTAGTTCAGTCGTACAGAAAGGGCTAAACTAATGTTGCTTCGGCGATACCAGTGAGTCGCTAGTTGAACCGTTTCTTACGAAATCACACTATACAGTTCATGACTTGAAATGTTCAGCAGTGAGTTAATCGGTTCGAAGTAACTGATGCGTGTTCTATCTCTGCTCCTGTACACAGGAAGTTCTACCACGCTTCCAACAAACTAACATATTACCAGTTATACGTGAACATTGGGGTGAACCAGAAGCTAATGACGGGCCTTCATCTGCAAGGTTGTTGACTCCACTTTGGGAATTTTCTTATTTTCCGTTCATTTTCCACCTAACCCAGATATGATATGAAAGACACAACCAATGAGAACAAAAACAAGACATCCTACAGAACTGATCGCCAACCCACTGACCAGTTTTGTAGATCAAGGACGTCTGGTATAAAAACCAAGGTGGGTTGATTCAGTGCGACCAATTCAAACTGTGCTCTTCGACCGGTGACCAGTTCAACACGTTGATTTTCGTCTGTGGTCTGCAATCTATGGCATATGTTGACAACTGCATAGGACAAGTTAATACGATGGAACAAGACATTGACTTCCGATGAAAACTACCTAATACCAGAGGTTGGTCGAGTTTTAATACGACATGATGATCAGACAACCGTCAAAGCTCTTGAAACCTTTGACTATATAACCGGTACGCTCTGGTCATTCTCAACTTCGTGGATGGCAATCAACCGGCTAGGAACGATCTTTCAAGGCTCTAACACTCACACGACAAGGACGGCATCTACACTACGAACCCGTGTGTCCATTTCAGAAATGCAATCGCTGAGGACACAGAAGAAAGTATTGCCACGTAAAAATCAAGTGAAGCTATAGCTCAGATCGGAGTCCAGTAGTCGACGATCCCAGGAGCTGAACAGTCAATAAAACTGTGTTTGAATCACATTCATTCCCTCCACTTTTTTAGTCGACATGCCACAGCTGTGGGAAAATTGGCCACACTTGACGCTTACGATGTGCGAAACAAGCTCAATCTCCCTATTTTCACCCTGAGACTCGAGCTGTACGACCAACTGAAGATTGTGAAAAATCAGTTTACTACTTGATTTCGCATACCGAGGCCACGCTTCCGGCAAGAGTACCTCCTCATACGGTTAAGTGGAACGTGGGAGGCCGCAACGTTTGTCTGGAAATTGAAACAGGAGCTTTCGTCACACTAACTAACATGCGTATACTGCCAAACTCACCTTCACTGGCTAGAGCGGCAGCCACAAGAAGGGACAATTAATGTTATGGGTACGTGTAATGTGGAAGTGGAACACGAAAGGAAAACGCCGAACTGACCTGCATACATTGTGAGTAACGAGTGCCAGAATCTGTTGCGTCGAAACTGGCTAAGACTCATGCCAGATCTAGTCCCATCAGTCAAACGAGTGAATAGCCGCAAGAGCCTTCCTGCACTACTGCAGAAATTCTTGTTCGCATTCGGCGAAAACGAGTTGGGAAAGGACTACCAGGCATGATGGAGTATGGCACGAAGGCTAAATTTTACAAAGCTCGTACACTAACGTTAGTCATCCGCCCAAAAGTTGAGACTGAACTTGAACGTATCCAAAAACACAGAAATAATCACTCCCATCTGACATTCAACGGAAAGCACTCACATTGTACCGGTGCAAAAGCCGGATAATTCTTTCGTGTATGCAGAGATTACAGGCTGGTCGCAAGTCAGGCCGCTACCATGGATCGTTATCTCATTCCCAAAATAGAGATTTTATGCCACATTGTGCCGCCGTGGAAAGTTTTCTTAACTTGATTTAAGTCATGCGTACTCACAAATGGAGCTTAACCAAGAGTCAGAGAGATTTACAACAATCAACACACACATGAGATTATTCCAGTATAACCGCTTGTCGTTTGGCATCCACCTTGCCATTGCAATTTTCCAACGCATTACTGACAAGTTACTGTAAGTGCCATCAATTTCAGTGTCAAGACAAACCTGAGGAACTGATGGTGACTGCGCAAAAACACTGATGTAACACTCGGCGAGGACACAAACGGCCCCGTATCAGAGCTAGTAAGGCCTAATGGGTCTAAGAGTTGTGGAACTTCAGCTTTCGCATTGCGAGTTGATGCTACAAATCGGAAGAGATTACTTGGATCGGCGACAAAGCGTTCCGCAAGACGTTGTTCTGCATGAAAACTGTCATGTCGAATTAGCAATGTACACAGATTCTTCAAGGCAGTGTACATTTTTTGGGTCGATTTCAGGTCCTGATATGCGATAGCACGTCCAAGCATACCGCTTCTTCAGGATTAGTTTGAGTGTGCTAGAGTGTAGTTGACTAAGAGACTTGTTCCGTTTGGTGCCTGACAATAGTGTAAACTCGCCATCCGCTGCGGAAAGAATGGTAGTAAAGTTCTCGCAGAGATCATCTACAAAGTGAAGGGAGTGAAGTTGACTCAGGACTGCGTTTCCAAGTAGCTACGTAATTTCTCCACGTCCATTTTCCGGAAGTTTATGTGATTATGAGCCGTTGATCTGACTACGTTCACGCTGTAAGTGAAGTCGAATAGGACGAATGCGTAGTCACAGAGTCCGAGTGGTGCGATGATTGCAAGGCTGTTGACCATCAGCTCTTCGTTGGTGAATAAGTAATCTAGCCGCGACGGATTGTGACCAGTACGCCACCGAGTGAGACCGGAGATGTGCTCTGTTAAGCCCCATGCTCGGATTGTGTGAAAAAAATCGTGCAGACAGAATTTTCAGTGCGTGTGCATGAGAAATCCATAAAGTTAATTTCGGGTAAGTTGAAATCGTCCATTAAGAGAACATGGGGAAATCCTAAGGTAGGCAAAACTTTCAATGCAAATGAGTTCATTTTTTGAATTGTCTGAAAATGGTGGACAACAGAGGACCCCCTACTAACCAACGATCGGAACCATTTACACGAATCAAGCGCCAGGCGGTTTCTTGAATCGCAGCAAGTACTGGATTGTTGAAGAGGAAGGTTTGAAGAGAAGTGTGGGCATAGAGGACAGATCCCCTCCTCTACCTACAGCTCTATCCACGCAGGAGATAACCGTATTCTCTGAAGTGTGCTCAGAGCCAAGGTAGGAAGCGCCGAGCCACGACTCCGTTATGGCAACAATCCAGGGCTTTGCGGAAGAACAACGTTAGCAGAGCTCTGGTAATTTACTTGCTAAGCTAAGCGCGTTGGTGCACATGCACTTTACAGAGTTAATGATAAACGTTACCCTGGGATTGTGTATGGGGTAGCTCATTGAAAACGCAACGCTGATGGAGGTCACCGACTCCGCAGGAACCGGCTGTAGTGAGTGTTTGATGCCATTAAATCCTCAGTAGGCACCGCCAGGTGACTGGTACGCGTGCGGCGATTGACTTTTAATAAACCCCGATCCTTTTTAAAACGATCGGGGTAAGTCAAAATCCCGCAAAGGATAAGACGACGTCGATGGCAGAAGAGCTCCAGTATGTGCGATACGATCCCACGCGAACTAACAGTAATTTCAAAAAGTCGAGGTCGAGATTCGGCCTGCTCCGACTTGCGGTGAATACGTTGAAACGTTGGTAAGTTCAAGTGCAGTTGGCAGGAACTGCCACTGATCCCTGTCGTGTTTCAGGTCGTCGCCAATGGAATCGGGGACACCTAATGATAACATTACGAGACCGGCCAACGGTTCCTGTTTCCTTCTCAGAAAGCTTGCGCTTCTGTCGTTCAGGCCGTGGTGTATCGGAGTACGTCCGAGCCTCCGAGTCGTCTAGTAGCTTGTGTCCCGCTAGGAGAACGTCTCCAGTCAAACCAAATAAAGAAAACACGACCCTTGCTAACCGAGGTTTGTCAGCACGTGGCGGAGCCAATTTCTTTGCTAACGTCGTGATAGAGTTTTGAACACACGGATTTGTGCCTATTTTAGTGCAGAGGCCCATCCAGAGCTCTCAATCATGCCCGTCACGGAGCTTCAGGCAGCTGGCAGCACGCCGCGGAAAGTTCCCAACGATTACAGAATCCTCCCAGACAGAGCAGCTCGTTTTTTTAGAAGCGACGGTGTTAGTGCCTCTGCAGAATTTCGCCGAACTTTTGCCTTCCTTAACATAGCTCTCCAGGGCAGCAAGATTGGGTTTCTTAGATAGGACCGTGCGTTTTCGGAGCAATCGAGGTAATTCTCTTTGACTCTGCTCCTAAAGCAGCTGAGGCATGTCATACTGTGCCTGTAGTACTTGCGTTACATACCTTACTGACTACAACCGGTGGATCAAGGGGTGCTACATTCACTGCCTATGGTGGGGTGGTAGTTCCAGGACTGAAAAATAGCTTAGCGGTCCTACAAATGAGACAAACAAGGTGGATGCAGTCCAGCTGTGTTGCAGTCAACATTCTGAAAATCGTACTAGAACCGTCTAGGTAGGAGGTGTGGCACCACGTGTCAAAAAACAAGCATTGCATGGCGTGTACCTTCGCGCGGACAAGCCTTGCACAAGATCCGCAGTTAAACCTTTTCACCATCACCGATGAGTTTAGCTGTAAGCCCGGGGTGACTAAGCGAACAGGAATCAGCTAATTCGTAATTCTCGAATTCTTCAGGGCAACGAGATGGTCCAATTTTAGCCAACCGATGTAGGGAGAAATTCAAACTCAGTATTCAAACATCCCACCAGTTTTTGGCACCATATTTGAGAAGCCTGCTCTGGCAGGCGTGTGATGAGACAAAGCTGTGATTCAAATGGACGCCTGTTGCGTGCCCTCATGATGAAAGGTGTCCCATTGGATGAGCTCGGCCTTGGCAATCGCAATCCCATCCGCATCCCTCATACCATAACATCCGAAGCCTTTAGTGCTATACCCAACTTCTTTTACTTGTTTTATAGATCTTATATCTTGGTGCGCACCACAAACACACCTCTCGCACACTCAGCCCACTAGACTCACAACAGTGAACGAACGGAGTGCTCCGTGGTTTGACAGCTGACGACGCGCTACGCTTTCATTGGTTCCAACCGTCTTTATTTTCATTGGTTGATTCCCAAGTTCACCGATTCAGCGATTGATACAGGGGTTCGAGGCAGTTGCCCAAGGTTCCCGG